>JZKD02S1706609.1:231625-259277 GCA_000966675.3 Picea glauca
TGGATCAATCCTCCCTCCTTAGGAAGCAATGGTCTCCATTGTGTTGAGTTCCCGGGGGAGAGGGAAAAGCATTTGTTGAATCTGCATCTTGGTGAGCTGCTTGTCTTGTTGGAGACGTCGTGCTACTCAGTTTGTGGAAATCTGTCACAAACCTATTGTGGTTGAGGTTGATCAACAAGTTGAGATACATGAGAGGACGATGTGCGGAAGGAATCTTTGCACTTTGTTGCAGCCTTGTCAACCTTCTTCTGTTGGATAGAAGGTGCTTGGGGCAAGGCTATAGTGGTTGCAGTGTCCTTTTGTTCTCCTTTTGAACAGATTGTGAAGAAGCTGAATTTTGCAGTATGAGATACTACCTTGTGACACTTTTTAGGTTGAACAGTAGTCAGAAATACCTCTGGTATTCTGTAGAGATGACCCCCCAAAGTAACAATGACACTAAGGGGTCAAGACTCATAAACAGCATGGCATCTCCACATATATGGTTGGCCCAAGAGCACATCACAGACATTGAGTGGGGCAACATCACATAATACCTCATCCTTGAAGTGTTGGATGTCGTATGACAATTGACACTGTTGGCTGACACGAAGATCTCGTCCTTGGCGAAGCCACCCAATGTTGTATGGCTGCGGGTGTGGTGTTGTTGACAATCCCAACTATTTGACAACCTCTGCTGAGATGAGATTTTTCTGGCTTCTGCTATCAACAATAAAATGCAGCGGGGTCCCCTTCACCCACATCTGTGAATGAAAAAGGCACTCCCCTTCTTCAGGATCTGTTGGTTCTTCTGGTTGAATTGTTGCGGTTGCGATGATAGCAGTGGGGTCTGTGTCGATGATCTGTCTTTTACCATTATTTTCAGAATCAGATTCTAAATCAAGGTTTGGCTCCTTGTCTTTGATCTCGGCCACCAATGACTATTTTGAGCGACATTCATCGGTGTTGTGCCAAGGTCTTTTGTGGAACTTGCACCATTTTTCGGTGTCCTTCTTTGTCTTCCTGTGACCCTTCTTTTCTTGTGTATTGGATTGGTTTTCAGGAGACTGTTTCTTCGGGCTATCTTTGTCATACTTTGGTTGTTGCGGATTTGCAGACCCGAATTCCCGTTTGTTCTGGTTCTTAAATTTCTGCTCAATTTTAACATCATATTGATAAGCAACACTGAGTGATGAGATGTCTAGAAAATCCATTTCAGTTTGGATGTATCTGTGTAGAGCCCCACGGTATTTCAGAACCAAATGTCGCTCGGAGTCTTTGATACCCATCTTGGTGTGCAAGGTATGGAAGGTATTAGTGAACTCCGAAACTTCTTGGCCCGTCTCTTGCTACAGTGTGGTCCATCTCATGTACTGGTCCTCATAGTTGCCAACAGGGTAACACTATTCTTTTACCACATCCACAAAAAAATCCCAAGTGGGATCAGCCCCATATATTCCAGACTCCTTTGTGGAACTTCTCTCACAGTAAGTTTCCCACCAATGTTCGACATGAGGGAGAGCTTTAAGGAGTGCAAAGGTGATATTTTCTTTCTTGGAAAAATTGTGAATAGAGAAATAACCTTCTAGTAGAGTTAACCATTTTTCTAGGGCTTCTGCATCTATCTGTCCTTCAAATACAGGAATATCAAAATTAACTTGTACCTTGAAAGGTGAGGTGCCTCCAAAGTGGCTGCTTGATGAAGATGCTCCTGATGCTATCGGCAGGCATTGAAGGATGTGGGCAAAATTATCCATCATTTCGTCCCTCTGTCGCATGAGAGCTTGCTCAAGCAACAGATTGATAGGTTCGTCTGCTCCGTCGTTTTTATTTTCTTCCTCCATTGAGGGTTTCTTGGGTGTGCGAGAGCGATTGTCTTCAAGAGAGACAATCTCAACACCCAACTTTCTATACTCAGACCTTGTCGGGGACATGCACTGAAAAAACGATCAAGAGCAACCTGCTCTGATACCATTGATCTGGATTATTTTCGACGTGAAATGAGAGTGGAGATATAATAAATAAATGCACAGAGATATTGTAGATATTCAATCACATAACAGAAATGTATCAGAGATGCAACCATAAAAACCGATATACAGTAATACACGATTTCTATTAATCAGAGAAATGTACAGAGACTGTAAAAATACAGAGTGAAAGGCTCGCTAGAATGGTGGCAGTGTATCTCTGATAAGAGATGTGACGGCTACTCACATTCGCAAGAAGATTATTACAATGAGGCTCTGAAGGCCCTTTTACAATAAATGGGAATGCCAAAATTCCTAAATATCCAAAAACCTAACCCTAGGAGATGAAGCGCCAAAAGTCATGTGGGCCCCGTTTGGGTAAGTGAGTACATCAACTTCCCGGGGTCGTAACTTTTGCATATGATCTCCGTTTTAGGCATGTGATAGCTCGTTGGAAAGGTATCATCGAGGAGATTCATTTTGGGGGATAAATTTTTCTTTTGGCTACCATTGATAACCTATATCTCTAAAAACCTTCATTTGGGCCCTCAAAATGGCCCCGGAAGTTAAAACCTGCTAAAAATAGTAAATTGCCAAAATTGCCAGAAAGTCGTTTTGATCCATTTAGAAAAGGTGGGTGGCCACCGATATCCACCTGGATCAACAGACTAGCAAATAGAGTTCATACTTTGCATGCAGATATGACTGAAGAGAAATTACTTTCTACTTTCATCCCTAGATTTAAATCCCCTTTTCTTAGTAAATGGATGGAAAGATCAACCTACCTCGTTCCCGGCATTTGATGTTGATCCTCCGTTGTGCTTGATTACTTGTTTTCAATACTCCTTCCAAAGCTGACCTGCATCCAAAAACAACCAACAACTATGCATGCATACTACTTATATACTAACGGGTTAGAAATCCAAACATATACTGATCAAACAATAAATAGTTCATGAATTGGGATAGGAAAAGCATTTTCTTTATTACTTTGAATGAGTCAACTTACAAAATTTGAGACCAGCCACCGCTCCTCGAACCTAATCCTAGGCTCCTCTTCTTCTATCCTCCAACTAATTTTCTTTGAATCTCCTTTGGCACAAGGAAAGGCTAAAGGGTTGGGACAATGGGAATACGTAAATGAACAGAGTTTATTTGCTATATTTTTTCCTCTTCCAAATGGGACCCCTACCCCTTCTTTTATAGGCTAGAAGGGGCTAGGTATTTGGATGAACCCTCAGTCATGCATGGCCAGGAGTTTTAGTTAACTCACCCATAGCTTTTGTGCTCCGTCAGAAAATTTCCTTTTCTCGTGCTTTTGTCGATCCACGCGAGTTGTTTTGGGTCAGCCATCATGTACAAGTGTGGAGTAATGGATTAGGGTGTGTGGACCTTTATAAAAGAGGATTTTCAAAGAGTTGTTCAGTATTTCTTTGGCAAAGAAGGGATGTGAGTTGGCCTGATGCCAGGTAAGCATGTGTGGTGCAATTTAGGGTTATAACATTTCCTCCCCATTGATAATCGATTTCTTAAAACCCTTTCTTATAACCCCCAAACTTTAATCTCTAAATCCACAATGGTTGCGGCTGGAGGAGATGGGGTAGGAGGTGCTGCCGCAGGTGGTCCAAGAGGAGGAGCAGGCGACCAAGTACCAACTCCTTGGATATTTGCAAAGGTTGCTGCAAGATATGCCCCTCTGGTCCTACCAGTCCCTCTCCATGATTTACCAGAAAATTACATGAAAAACCTACCCAAGTTCATGGGAGAGGGCAATTTATCGACAACTGAACACATAAATTTTTTTGATCAATTCGTTGAAATTCTTGGATTGGAATATGAAGATGTTTACTCCAGACTTTTGGTTCAAACCTTTGAAGGGAAAGTAAGAACTTGGTTTCGAGGCCTACTAGCTGGATCTATACCATCATACGATGAACTTGAAAATGATTTTATCGGACAGTGGGGTGAACAGAAAGACCATCTTTATTATCTAACTGAATTTGGGGCTCTTCGAAAGAAAAACTCCAAATCAGTTCTTGAGTTTAACCAACGATTCAATAAATTGTACAATAAGATTCCAACCGAGGTCAAACCCTCACAACCTGTAGCGAAAGTGACTTTCGTTGGAGATTTTGACCCTGACTTCGCCCTGTTATTAAAGGAGAGAAGATCAATAGATCTCACCAAGATGCAAGATGATGCCTTGGAAATCAAATCTAGCATGATGTCATTAGGGAAGATGAAAACCAAATTTGAGAGTGGAAAGAAAGAAATCATGAGATACAGGGAGAAAGGAGGACCCTCTAGATCAGGAAGATCTTCAGAAGACAAAATGGATGATATGGATAGAATAATCAAAGAATTGTCAGACAAAATATCGAGAATGGAACTAGATCAAGCTAAGAATGAACATTACCCTAGAATGGAGTTTAGGAAGAACCCTAATCCACAAAACCACCAAACACAAATTAAGAATGAAGATCAAAAAATACAAACCCCTTTTAAAAAAGAAAACTTTATGGGAATACAAGACGTGGAGGATTTTGAGGAGTTAGAAGTGGATATGAACAATCTTGGCGATGACTGCTTACAACCCTATATAAAAAAACAAGATTATGAAAAGTCTTTGACTATAGAGTATAGGACTGAGAGTAACAATAAAAACAGGGTTTCATAAGATATGACCTATCAAGGAATAACAGACAGTATAGTGGTCGAACTCCACCAAAATCACAACCTAAGACCTAGAAACAAGGTTTCCACAACTGCTCCAGTTAAAATGATACTGTCGAAGGTTGAAATTGACGAAGAAATTTCAAAAATCACTGAAAAACAGACTGAAGGGACTAAGACCGCTAACATACAGTCTATTAAAACAAAGACAACAGAAACACCACCCTTAAGCACATAGAAACTAGACACCCCTGTTACTGAAACAAAGGCCCCTCAACCAAGGAAGGATGAAAAGAAAGGGTTGGAGACTCAAACCATGGAAATCGATAAAACCGTTGGAAGTTTTAATCTAGAGAATGAAATCAATAAGATCAAAATCCCTATTCCCCTCGTCGAACTGGCCAAAAATCCAATATTCCGAAAAAAAAATTGAAAAAATGATTAGTTTTTTCGAAAATCAAAGTCAGGCCAATGTTATTAACTTAGAAGATAATAAGCCTAACATAATTTTTGTCCCACACTTCAAAGGTGCCAAAGAAAATATTGCCCCTTTCTACATCACTTTGACTATTTTTGACCATCTGCTCCATAACTGTATGTTAGATTATGGGGCCTCTCACAATGTGATGCCTAAAGCAATCATGGATAGACTCGGCCTTGAAATCAACAAGCCTTATGGAGATTTATATTCTTTTGATTCGAGGAAATTCAAGTGTATAGGCATGACAAAGGACTTAGTTGTAAACCTTGCACAGGTAACTGCGAAAAGCATTTTAATGGATGTGGTTGTCGCATATATACCCCCAAAATATGGCATGCTCTTGTCCCAGTCCCAGGGTGCTAAACTTGGTGGTTCCCTTCAACTTGATATGACATACGCAACAATTCCAGTTTTTGGAGGACAATTCAAGCGATTGTACAAGGAAACCAGGTTAGCATTTATGGTTAGTGACCCTCTCATCCCAAACAATTATCCTGTATATATTGTTGATCAGGATTTGGGTAATTGTATATTATCTATAGATGATGATGTTGATGCGTGTATAGAAGAAATTTGCATAGGAAATAAAAAAGAAAAATAACAAATAGAACAGGATGTATATAACACTGGTGTTTGGAAAATGTTTTTTGACAGTGCCTCATCTTATCTTGGAGCTGGGGCTGGAGTAATTTTTGTGGCACCTGATAACCAATTTGTTATCCCTTTCTCTTATAGGCTACAATGGAACATTGACCACATTAATAACGTATGTGAGTACGAAGCTCTAGTGTTAGGGTTAGAGGCTGTTAGGAGAATGAAAATTAAAAACTTGGAATTTTTTGGTGATGCAGAGTTGATCATGAAATAGGTTAATCGCCAGTACTAGGACAAACATCCTAGGTTAAGGTCATATCAAAATTGTGTTTGGGACCTAATCAAAATTTTTTTCTCCACTGTTAATATTCACTTCATCCCAAGAGAAGAAAATCAATAGGCGGATGCTTTAGCTAAAGTTGCTTCGACTTTCGCACCTCCCACTGCTTTGAAACTAAAGTATCATATACAAATGAGACATAGGCCTTCCATACCCAATAACATACAACATTGGCAAGTCTTTGAGGATGATGAACAACTCCGAATTTTTTTAGAAATAGTAGACGAGTTCGTCGAAATGCATGCTGACCAAGATAACCAAAATGATCCTATTTGGAACATGCAGGAAGGGGAAGAGCCCCAAGAGTTCTAGGATAAAATCACTAATCACCATATGCTTGTTTTAAAAAATAATCAGATACCCAGAGGTATGATTCCCTTAGAAAGGCTCTTTAATCATGATGACATCCCTTTGAAGACTACCTTCCAGCCTCATCTGAAAGAGGTCGAATATTGCAATATAGGTACCAAAGAGAGTCCTAGATTAGTTAAAGTATCCATGTACCTGTCTCTTGAAATCAAAAGTAAATATGTTGAGTTTCTTAAAAAATACAAAGATGTTTTTTCCTAGTCTTATGATGAGTTGAGAACTTATGATACAACTATCATGGAACATAAAATTCCACTAAAACCAGGTCTCAAACCTTTTAGGAAGAAACTCAGGCAGATTAACCCAATCTTATTACTGGTGATAGAAAAATAAGTCAAAAAACTCCTCGATGCTAAAATCATAGTCCCACTGAGATACTCTGAGTGGGTAGCTAATTTAGTCCCAGTGAGAAAGAAAAACGATGAGATCAGACTGTGTGTCGATTTCAGAAACCTGAATCGATCATCACTCGAAGACAATTACCCATTACCTAAGATGGATCATGTTTTAGAAAGAGTAGTTAGAGCTAACAGAATGTCTATGATTGATGGTTTTTAAGGTTACAATCAGATCGCGATGCATCAGGACGATAAAGAAAAAATTGCTTTCACTACCCCTTGGGGTACTTTAATGTATGATAAAATGCTTTTTGGTTTAATGAATGCAGGGGAAACTTTTCAACGAGCCATGGATATCGCTTTCGTGGGTGAAAGAGATAAGTTCGTTGTTATCTATCTTGATGACTTGACTGTGTTCTCTAAATCCAATACAGAACATCTAATTCACCTTAAACAAACCTTTGAGTAATGCCGAAAATTTGGTTTGTCACTCAATCCCAAGAAATCTCATTTCGCAATGCAGGAAGGTAAACTCTTGGGCCATATCTTGTCTAAATATGGAATCAAAATCGATCCAAAAAGGGTTGAGGAAATAGATACTATAAATTTTCCTATAAATGTAAAGGAAATTCAGTGTTTTTTAGGAAAAATAAATTTCTTGAGGAGATTCATCCCTAACTTTGCTGAAATCGTAAAATTGATAATAGATATGCTCAAAAAGGATAGTGAGGTGAGATGGACCAACGAAGCCAAAGCATCATTTCATCGCATCAATAAAGTAATCAGCGAAGCACTGGTCTTGGCAAGCCTAGATTACACAAAAGATTTTTTGATCTTTTCTTTTTCTTCAGAACATACTATCGCAGCTGTATTGTTACAAAAAAATGAGGAAATTTTTGAGCGGCCTATTGCGTTTTTTTAGCAAAAGTCTCAGAGATGTTGAGTTGAAATATGATATATTGGAGAAACAGGCCTATGCAATGGTCAAATATCTCAAGGATTTCAGAATTTATGTACCCTCTTATGTACCCTTTAGCTCTATTAAAGATATCCTAGTGCAACCAGACAACGATAGAAGAAGAGGCGGGTGGTTAGCTAAGATACAGGAGTTTGACCTAGAAGTCAAACCAAATAAATATATAAAAGGTCAGGTTTGGCTAAATTACTTTCCAAATTGAATTTAAAAGAATTTGAGATAAATCAGTTGCAAGAGAACGAGGAATTTCTGGAAATAGATGAGCTTGATGTCAATGCACCTACAACTGAAATTCGAGACAAGTTTTCTACTTCGACCTAGTATCGCGAAATCGTCCATTACCTACTTGCGCTTCAATGTCCTAGTGATTTAACCCCATCTAAATCTAGGACGCTAAAGTTACATGTTGTAAAATATTGTATCATAGATGCTAAATTGTATTGGAAAGACCCCTTGGGTTTCCTACTGAGGTGTTTAGTTGAAACTGAAACAGAAGGGGTTATGGATGAATTCCATGTCGAAGTGTGTGGAGGGAATCATGTGTGGTGAGCAACATCTTATAAAATCTTAAGAGCCAGATATTACTGGCCAAAATTTTTCACAGAGGTGAACATTAAAGTCCTAAATTGTGTCCCTTGTCAGTTGTTCATAGGCAAGCAGAAGGTCCCAGCTTTGTCCCTTATTCCAGTTAAAACCGAAGCCCCGTTTCAACAACATGGACTTGATTTCATTGGAGAAATTCATCCACACTACAGCACGCATCACAAATGGATCCTAACTACTACTAATTATTTCACTAAATGGGTGGAAGTTATCCCCACAAGAAGTGCAACTGATTCGGTAGTAATCAATTTTTTGGAAGATAATATTTTATCCAGGTTTGGTTGTCCTCGAAAGATAGTCACTGATAATGCACAAGCATTTAAGTCAATGGCCATGATAATTTTTTGCCAAAAATATAACATCATACTAGAACATTCCACAACTACTATCCATAAGCTAATGGCCTGGTTGAATCATCTAACAAAATCCCGATTAACGTCATAACCAAGGTCTTGACTGAAAACAAGAACGCATGTCATATCCATTTAAAATATGCTCTATGGGCCAACATAATAAGTGCTAAAAGATCATTTTTTTGTAAGTTCCCACTGGTTTCCTCAAATATTCCATGACCAAATCACCAATATGAAAATCCACTTGTCTCCTTTTCATGTCTACCCTCTCTTTATATTTACCATTGCACTCCTGCAATCTTTGCTTGACACTTTCCTACAACTCTTATAGGCTTACAGAAAAATCCTGACCATTAGCACTCCTTAATTCCTTCTTTCCCAAATTTCTTAGCTCATATACTCCTCTTGGATGCATTCCATATACAATATAGAATTGAATTATTCATTTTATCCTATTTGGTGAGTCATTATATGCAAATTCATCCTGAGCAGGCATCTAGTCCCATTGCTTAGGACTTTCATGCACAACACTCCTCAAAATATTCCCCAAACTCCTATTCACTACCTATTTTTTATCATCAGTATGTGAGTGATAGGTTGAGATAAAAATGAGATTCATACCCAATTTCTTCCATAGGGTTCTCCAAAAATGACCTACAAATTTTGTGTCACGATCTAAAATAATTCTTATGGGTAGACCATGTAGTCTCACTATTTCTGAAAAAAAAATAGATTGGAAATATTAGTCGCATCACTAGTATTCCAACAAGAAATAAATGATCCATTTTTGAAAATATATCTACTACAACATATATAAGATCATTCCCCTTTTGTGTCTTTGGTAATCCCAATACAAAATCCATGAGGATCAAATCCCATGTTTTTTTTGGAATAGGTAGTGGTTGGTACAGTCCTGTGTTATGACTCCTTCCCTTAGCATGCTGACAAATCCTGCACTTTTCCATAAAGTTCTTCACATGATTCTACATACATGGCCAATAATAGAAATCATTTACATGTACACAAGTCTTGTCTTGACCAAAATTTCATGGCAGTCCTCCACTGTTCTTTTCTTTAATCAAATTATCCCTCATTGAACACTTTGGTATGCATAGTTTGTTTTTATTAAACAACAACCCTTCCTGTAACAAACATATAGTCCAACCATTGGCTTCTATTGTTGGAAACTAGGTTTTCACAAGCTTCATAAGCATGTTTAAAATCTACATCATCCTTATAGAATCTCCTTTAAACCATCAAAACCTAAAGTGCTGACTTGAAGTTCTTGCAAAAGAAAATTAATCCTACTTAATGCATCAACAACTTTATTAGTCTTACCACTTGTATGTTAAATCACAAAAGTAAAATTCTGCAAAAATTCAACCCACTTGGCATGTGTTTGGTTCAACTTTGTTTGACTACTTATAAATTGTAATGCATAATTTCCAGTGTATTGGAGAAACTCTTTGGGAATGAGATAATGCCTCCACTTCTTGAGTTCTTGGACAATTGCATAAAATTCCTTGTCATAAGAGGAATACTTATGTTTTGCTTCATTTTATTCTTCACTAAAATATGCAATTGATCTCTACTCCTGACTCAAAACAATGCCTATTGCAGTCCCACTAACATCACTCTCGACTTGAAAGGATTTATCAAAGCTTGGAAAAGCCAATATAGGATTTTTAGTAATTGTTTTTTCAATAATTTAAAATTTCTATTTGTTGTTTTTGTCCACTTAAATGGTTGTTTCTTTCATTGATAATTTCTACATTAGGTGCACATATTTTACTGAAACATCTAATGAATTTTGTATAAAAAATTGCAAGTCCATGGAAACTTCTTACCTAAAATGTATTTCTAGGGGTTGTCCAATTCACAATTGCTTGAACCTTTTCTAGGTCCATCTCCAAATCTTCTTCATATACTACAAAACCCAAATATATCATATCCCTTTTCATAAAACTGCATTTCATCAAATTTATCAACAATATTTCCTTCTGTAGGGTACTCAAAACCATCTTAGGATGTCTTAAGTGTTCCTCCTTTGTCTGGTTGTAAATCAGAATGTCATTTATATAAACTATCACAAACTTTCCAATAAATTCCTTTAAGGCCTCATTCATCAACCTCATAAATGTACTTGGAGAATTTGTGAGCCCAAAAGGAATCACCAATCATTCATATAGTCCATTATTTGTCTTAAAAGAAGTCTTCCATTCATCCCCTTCTCTTAACCCAATTTGATGGTACCCACTTTTTAAATCAATTTTTGAAAAATATTTTTCCCCACTTAAGTAATCCATCAAATCATCTATTTTGGGTAATGGAAATTTGTACCTTATGGTAATTTTGTTAATTTCCCTAGAATCAATGCACATTTTCCATCCACCATCCTTCATTGGGATAAGAACTATCAGTACAATACACATGCTCAAACTTTATTTCACCAAACCTTTGTCTAACAACTCATGTACCTTCTTCTTTATCTCTTCATTCTCTTGAGGGGTCAATTTGTACGCTTATTTGTTAGGAAGAATTGCTCCAATTATCAAATCCATATGGTGACTAATACTTCTCACAGGAGGTAAAGAATTAGTTAATTCATCTACTATGATATCCGTAAATTCATTAAGCATACCTTTAACTTCAGTAGGAAAATTGTCCAAATTTGTAGTGGTGAATATTACCTTTGGCTTACCAACAAGAGAAAAATGTACCTCCTCTTTATTCTTGACTTCTTGTAGCAACTCCTTGCCACTCATCATAAAGAAACTAGGTCCATGTTCTTCTTTGACTGATTCACCCTTCAAGGGAAATAACACATGCTTATGTCCATATTTCTCTAGGGAATAAGAGTTTCTCGTTCCATCATGAATAGCCTTCCTGTAATAATTCCATGGTATTCCTAATATAATATGGAATACATCCATGGGAATTATATCACATAATACCTCATCCTTATAAGTACCAATTTGGAATTCCACCTTACACTGTTCATTCACCAAGAGTTGATATCCTTTCTGCAACCATGACACTTTGTAGGGAGTGGGATGTGCCATCCTCTTCAATCTTAGCTTCTCTACTATCTCTATGGAAACTGATTAGTTGTACTTCCACTGTCAATGACAATTTTGCAACACTTCCCCTTTGACTTACATACAATTCTAAATTGATTTTTCCTTTGTGTTGGATCACTTGTCTCTTTCTCTTACTTGACCAAGAATATTTTCAGCATTAAAGACTCCCCTACCTCATGATTTTCTTTATTTTCCATTGTATTAGTTATTTCTTCCCTGTCCTATGAAACATTTTCATTCCTCTAGTTTGTTGATTTATTTTCACGACAGTCCTTAGACATGTGTCTTGCCTTGCCACAAGTGTAAAATCTAAGTTCTATTCCTCCTCTACCTCTTCCTCTAGAGAAAAATATCCTTCCCATGAATTATCCTCCTCTTTATGGTTGATTGCTTGAGCTTGAGCTGCTCCCTTCATCTTTTGAATTTTGTAATATTTTTTTGTGACTGGATTTTCCTTTACCTCTTGTTGGACCTCTTCCCCTAGTTCTCTGACTTTGTTTTCTAGCTATCTTATCCTCTGCTTTCAAATTTGCATGATAAGAATCTTCTATAGTCCTCAGGTTCAAGAGACTAATTTCATCCTAGATGTCATACCTTAAGCCATTGATGTACCTTGCAACCTTCTCAGCATCATTCTCGACATGCCTTGCCCTAATGTTTAACCTGTAGAATTATTTTGTATAATATTTTACTCAAATAGTTTTCTTCCTCGGTGTTGTGTCTGTTTCGTCACTTGGGTGAGAAAAACAAGGGCACTTGCATGCCTAGTTGGGCATGCTAGAAAATACAGAGGTTAGTGCATGAATTAAACAAACAAAGCACATGAAATAAACAAGTAAACAAACTAAAAACAACTAAGAAAATAAAACTAGAATGAATAAGAAACTTTTAGAACCATAAACAAAGAACCAATGACCAAGATTATGCCACCAATGGATAAATATATTAGTTGGAAAAATACCATAGAGAAATGAGGACTTATGAGTCCCCTCTTCCTCCTTGGGAGGGCTCTTGAGTTCCCTAATGAAGATCTCTTCTTACAATGGTAGAAAAGAAAGAAATGATGAAGAAATCAATGCCTATTCCCTCAAGAGGTGAGTGGAATGGCCTATTGGAATGTTGCTATAATGATCCAAGGAGAAAAGAGGATTCTCAAGGGAGGATTGAGGCAGCATAACAATACTATGAAAATCATAATTTCTTAGTGCACCCATGGCCTCCATTTATAGCATTTCTTCAAGGAAATATTCAATTGATTCTTAGTGTGAACAAGGGGCCCTTTAGGGCACCCTTTCGTCCTTGACCAGCCCCCCATTTGGATTCAACTCATATCTGAGGGTCAAATCAAGTTGGGAGCTAGTCCATAAGTGGTTGAGGGGATGACAAGAACCATAAATGTGTCATTCACAGGAGTGTGCGGATTTTCTCGTTAACAATCATGCATATGGCGCATTGTGCGCTCTATGAGCTTCTTTGTCCCATGCACTATGTGCGTTCTTCGTTTAGTGAGTTAGTGCATGCCAAATTTTTTCCCAATTGTATAGTTTTTGCCTCTTGAAAATGCATTTTTGTGTTGTAGGTGAACTAATAGTTGTTTGGAATTGATATATTTCTGTAACCATTTGCGTGCAGTGTTGCGAATGAAATTTTAGTGATAACAGATGCTCCCTGATGTGTGAGGTTAGGAGCATACGTATAGCCGAAATACATCAATGTTTATTCTACTTAGAGTGCCATTGTAATGAAGAGTGTCGATAGGAACTGCAAGATTGATCCATGGGAGGGAGAGGGGAAACTGTGGGACCCAAACCTTTCTCTAGGGAGAAAAAAGAGAAAACATGTATACGAACGAGGCGGGCATGCCCCATGCTCGTGTCATGTAACTCAAAATGTCAGACAGTTACTGAAGTTGTATGTTGATGTAGATAATTGCAGTTCCCTCTGTGGTGGTTTGATAATGACATATGACAATTTTGATGGTGAACATACTATGAAAAGAGGCAAGGATGCCTGTAAGAAGTGTTGATGACTCATACACATTGATGGCCTAAATATTTCAAAGGTCTTCAAGTGTTATAAAACAACTGCAATAGTCACATAGTAAGACCCACCGTAACATGATATTTTGTTGAAGTCGAATGTTATGGGGGTCAACGGAAGTAGAGAGCAATGATGGTTCTCTCTGCATCATCTGAGACTCCTCGTTGTAAAGATAATGAGAGTCAAGATATTTTATCCCTATTGGAAATGATGTTGACGTCGACAGAAAGGGAGACATGACTCCAAGAAGAAAAGGGCTTCATGAAATATGTGGAGATAAGATCAGGAACTGATAGGGAACATGAACAAAGTCAAGAGGCGGTGAGACTCAAGACTACCCTTGGTTGGGGATATGTTTGAAGGATGATTGGAAGAAACCGTAAAACTGTATCTAGTGTCAGGAGGATGACTAGACATGGGTTTAAATTGTGCCAGAGGTGTGAAAAAGTGGACAAACTCAAAGATCAGGGGTACATGGACTGTGGGATACTAGGGGTTTATGGATGATGTCAAAATGAGTAAAGGGGAGTGGATGCCCCAACCAAGGGAGACATGGGTTGCGTTGCCAGAAAAAGAAGGTCGTCAAGGGTGACGACAAAAAACTAACTAAATGCTGGAAACAAAGGCTTTTTACAATTACCAAATAAATAAAGAATAATGTGGGATGAATGTATAGATACAGAAACAGGTGCCCTAGTGCAAGATGGCTTGGCTTGTGAGGGCACAAGTTGCATGGAGAACTGGTGGAGGGTGGGGGCCCCATGGGTGGGTTTCTGTATGAGGTAAATGAATGGAGGGAAATCTACATATGGGAAAATTTATTGTGGATGAAATGAGGGTTTAATGATAATGCGAAGGTGCATTCAAATAGAACCGAGATAAGATAACCTGGGAGTCCATTGGGAAATCTAGAAAAATGACGAGAAGGATTATGTGGAATATTCTTGGAAATGCGTAAGACTATCGAGACTCCTATCCCTAGGGGGTGAAAGAAGCATGAGTGTCAAAGTACCAAGGGGAACTATGAATGGGACAAGTCATGTGGGGGAGAGTGCTACCGGGTGACAGTACCAAAATGTAGCAGAGGTGACCTTACTTCAGAGCTGGATGTATGGACCCTAAAGGTGAATGTTGAAAGGTGTGATTGGGATATGCAATTGATATTCAAAGGGAGTGATCACATGCCAGTGTTGATCGTATACCTGAAGGGGATGCGTTGGTTGGTGATGACCAAGTACTTGCACACATTAAAACCGAATACCCGACGTGACCAATATTTGGAGATAAAGATCATATAAACATTATTTGATAATTTTGAACATTAGCATGCATACCTGGGCGTGATGTGATAAAAATTCTCCCTCGGGGCTGAGTGCATATGGTGACCCAGGGAATGCGATTGTGTAGATGGTAGGATCTTAATTTGTGGCTAAAGACAGATAAAGAAAAAGACACTCTGGGCTCCTGTAATTGAGTGTGGAATTTTGGAAAAAGGAACTATATATGGTTGTTGGGACCACAATGCCACCTCATTCATACCCTCTTACAGGAGCTCGAGCCGACCGATTCAGGATTTGCGAGAGTTAGGTTAGTGGTCCCATCCTCCTACATAGTATATAGTTTCTAATTTTTTAGGTAGGGGTTGTACAAATGGTCGTACTAGGGTAGGTTTAGGGGTGGGCCCACTAATGCGTAGGAGAATGAAGGATACCTACATTGAGATGCATGGGTATAATTCCATCTCCCTCACATGATGTGCGGTTATGCTGGACACAACCGTGCAAAGGGGCATGTGGGTAGGGGGTAATATTTCTTGTGGGAAATGAACCAAAGAATTGGGAGATTTCAAGGGAATATCCTCAAACAGTCTATCTATGAACCATGGAGGGGTGGGAAGTGACTCAGGCTCAGGGGAGGTGATGTTG
Organism: Picea glauca; assembly: GCA_000966675.3. Classification (NCBI taxonomy): domain Eukaryota; kingdom Viridiplantae; phylum Streptophyta; class Pinopsida; order Pinales; family Pinaceae; genus Picea; species Picea glauca. The sequence continues at coordinate 247,347 of JZKD02S1706609.1, forward strand.
ACAGTATCTGGAGAAGAGATAGGGGGATTAACTTGTGTCACATGAGGTAAGGTGGTCGAGCGATTTTGAATAAGGGTTAATTGACGACGTCAGTATTCAACAATCAAAGGACACTGGTATGTGAAATGAGCAAGTGAGTCACAAAGAGAGCAAGAGAATCTCATCCGTTCAGGGACTGAGGTTGAGACATAATGGATTTCAGTGACGTGGGTACCCGAAGGTGGTGGTGGAGAGGGATATTGCTAAAAGGTTTGGAATATTGTCGTTAGAATCTATCGAAACTAAGATAGAGCTGGGAAATGAAGAGTGTAGTGGCCATACTTTGAATAGATGGCACAAGCAACTTTGGTTCGCAACCCTTTACTTCCTATAGTGCAGGACGCGGTCATAGTATTTGATGTGCTTCGTGAAGCAATGAGCGTTGTGGTTTCTCGAGGAAGTTGGATTCAATTGCGTAACTTGGGAAGAGAGGGACATATATTAGTGGGGTGTCCCTCTATTTTGCATAGTGCACAAAGAGGTTGAATTCGGGGAGGAAGTGGAGCGATGGGATCTTTCTTCTTTCTTCTACCCCCAGTTATGGCAGTGATGCTGGAAATTGGGGGTGAGGGTGACGTGGAAAAATTTAGCACTGGAATCTGTATTGGGATTCCCTTTTACTAAGGAGGGAGGGATGGTTGAGGAACCATCGCGGGTGGGTGTAGATACCATACAGGGATGGCGAGCACTATGTTGGGAAGGGTAAGTTTCGTGACTACCTGAAATGCTTGTACTCTTGGTGGGGGGTAGAAGAAGGGAATTTGAGCGATGGCTTGGGGGATTGTCTCCCAAACTAGGATTTTCCTCTGGGGGAGGGTGAAATTGGGGATAAGTGGTGTAGTAGGGTTCCCCAGTAATCCCCGAGGTAGAATTTCTTCAACTGGTGGGACGTCAAGGTGTGGAGAGGCCTCTATGGGAGGAATGGTGTCTTCGGTTTAAGTTCCATTAGAAAATATGACACACACTTCTATTGAAGGGTGTATGAGAGAAGGTGCTCCATGGTATGCCCCCAACAAGAATGGGTCCTTGCAAATTATAAGGCTCATATCAATGAGTGAATAGGCATCTGAGCTAGTGTGGATAAGAGGTAAGATGTTATCGATGTTCATGGAATGTTTAGGCTCATAATGTGTGATTTGGTCGATGGTGATGATTTTCCCATTGTGGGGGAACATCATCATTCAAAACATAGAAGAGGATATTTCCTTCATAGCGTACATTTATAGCTACGTCCAAACAAGATATTGTAATTGAGCGGGGCGTCGATAACCTCAATGTCGATGATAATGGTTTTTCCCCTGAGTTTGACGAGGACAGTTTGAAAGAGCCCTTCAGGGGAGGATGGTCGACCATCATAGGCTCTTAATGTGATGGCGGATGGTATAAGCTCAGGGGAGCCAAGTTTCTGCTATACAATTTTGGACATGATGCATGTGGATGTACCTTCATCAATGATACACTGATGAACCGTGATGTTCTGAATCTTGATTGGTATCTGGAAAGGTACTAGAGCAGGGAGACAAGGTTCTCCGCTATCTAAATCAAATGTGATGAGTCTAGTATCATCTGGGTCAATTTCCTGCAAGGCAAAAAGTAAGGATTTCCATTGAGTTGGATAGGGTTGGAGGACCTCCAATAAAGATATGGCTGCAGGAGACTGCACCAAGTCATCAACCAGACTGTAATTGAGTGTTGCCCTATCCTGAGGGTTGTTGAAATTCCGTCGTAACAGAATGTGAGGGATATTAATGGGGGGTTCAGTCTTAGGGCATGGAATTGTCAAGGGTTGTCCAGCTGTAATTGGATCTTCTTACGAAGTGGTGGGAGTAGATTCAGGGGGTGCGATGTATTGATGACTACACATTTGCAGAAGAATTTCTTCTTCATTAGTAAGGAGGATATTACAATCCACCGTATTTCAAGGGTGGATGGGCCCTGGGTTTTGATACTGTCCCATTTGTGGTGGGGCAGGGTGTACCTCATCTTCAGTATTCATCACACCTTGGTGTGGAATAGGGTTTTACAACACAGTTGGGGGTGGTTGTTGCAAATACTGTTGTGGGGCCTACTAAGGGGTAGGCGACGCTGGAGGACATGGTGCGTTCATGGATTCTTTCATCCATTTAAAGTCAGAAATTTGGGGGAAATGGTGAGTATAATGACCATGCTTGCTGCAAAGAGCACAAGGGAAGTTTGTCGGGAGATTATTGTTGTTCCTCCCTTGGTGTTTGTTGTTATTGTCCCCTTGGGAGTTTTGGTTACCTTGATTTTGGTTTCCCCCAGCAGGTTGGTTTTGTTGGGGGTTATTTTCCCCTGGTCCTAGGTTATTATTGTTTCAGTTTTTTCCTTTATTCTTGGCATTATTCGACTGATGGGCCAGATTTTCTATATTGAACTGTTCAAAAGTATGAATCAGTTGAATGGGAGAGGGATGAACAAAGTTAACGTCATCGTGTGGTTGTCCATGTGGAGGAGAAACCAATTGTGGAGGACCAAGAAATGGAAAATACAGATTGTTTTGTAGCAATGATCTGTAGGGCACATAGGAAGGTGTATCACTTTCACTAGTGCCCAGGTTATATGATGAGGTAGAAGGGGAACCTGAACTTGTTTGAGAAGTCGGGCACATGATGAGTGTTGACTAGGGTCCACTCATGGGTGGAGGGAGAGTAATAGGATATGGTTGTTGGTAAGGGGGAGGAGGGTAATAAGATGACCCTCCATATATCATCAGATATTAGTGTGTCCCTTACATAGGCGGTGGTTGGATGTATGGGTTGTGGTGTGTCATGGTACCAATCAACCCATCCACTTTGTGAGACATGCCATATTTGTCCTGGCCAAATGGTACAGGTCTGGGTGCATCGGGTAATACTGTGTATAAGTAACCTGACTGAGCATAAATGAGGTCAAATTGTTGAGCCTTACTGATGGATTCCTCTTTGGATTGGGGGAATGTGGATGCCACATATTTGGCAAGTATAGAGACGAGTGATTTTAGAAACCAATCGAGACATTGTTCTTTGGTGGTTTCTTCTTTACATAAACTATGTCCTTGACTCCATTCATGGATGTGGTTGGAAATATGCATAGTTGAGGTTTGTTTGCACTCAGAGACCAGTTCTAAACTAGTGTCATGACGAACTGTAGTTGGAAAAAGGCAAAAAATGCTTTGGCCAAGGATTCAAAAGTCATGTGGGATCCTGATTTTTCGTCCACATGCCATTTGGTTGATGGAATAGTGAGTGTTCATTGAAATAACCTTAAGGGGATGGATTCATCCATGATGTTGTTTGAATATCACACCATAAGTGGAAGGTTATGACATGGTTGGCAAGATATTCCCCCGATTTTCCTTCAAATTTTGGAATGTCTGAAGGTAGTTTGGTAGGCATATTAGGCCATGTGGGGTCATGTAAAATAGGATCATTCATGAGTTTAATCAAATTAGTAATGTTGAGAGATGAAAAATATGGCATGGGGAGTGGTGGTGGAGGATTAATTCCAGCCATGGTGTGAGAAAGTAGTACAACTGACCCTTGAGGGGGATTTGGTGGGGTTGTACTTCTCCCTTGAGAAGAGTTTTTACCCCTGCTTCCTTGTGAATGAGAGCTAGTAGATGGATGGCCTTGGGAATTGGGCCCAAGTAAAGTGGAACCAAGAAAAGATGATCCAGAAATAGTGGCACTCATAGGAGTATGAGATGGTTGAGCCAGTGAGTAAAAAAAATAGGAACTTCTCCTAGAATAGGAGGGATATTCTGCAAGCATCTGGAACAACGAGGATTCTATGGGTCCCCTATGATGTCCGAATAGAAAAGTGAATGTGTGTAAATGGTGATGAGAGAAATAAATGAATAAGAGACTTGTATAATTTGGACCTTCACAATATAACTCATAATTGCATGTAATCGAATGAGCATCATACATAAATCAATTGTAATAAGCATACATATGGGTAGGTGGATTTTGTCCATGTGGGGGAACAAATAAAGAAAATGATCATGTCATAAAAGACATATCGTCCTTCCACTCAAATAGCATTGGACCTTCCAAGAGCACTCAACAATGGGGTTTGAAGCCGCTGGAAGAGAAACTAGTGAAGGATGAAATAATCAGTTATAATGAGGGGTAGATGGTGCATATCCCAAAAGAGATGGCGATATTTCCCAATATTCACACAAAATTTGATCAAGGTACAATTGCAACCCATAATTGCTACCTGGGTAGATGTCCTAAATTTGGTCACTAGGTACCTTGGTCAAAGTGCGGCATTTAGATTTTCAGCCTAAAAAATGGGTCACAGGCTGGATCCCTTCCAAGATTTGGGTGACTCAAGGGGGGACACACAGAACAACTGAACCTCGGCCTTCAACTCTTCACGGGTATCTCCCTACCTTATGAAATAGAAACACTTGAATTGGAGGATTTTAAAGTTCCCTATTTGTCAACTTCTAATGTTTGAAAATGTGAGAACCAAATAACGAGGAGTTATTTGGATGCCTACCCCCGAGATCCTATCTAGACTAAAAAAATTCTTTTGGCACCTCCTCTGGAGGAAAACTTAATGAGTTTTTTAGAAAATATTTATATGTGGTGGGATGAAAGATTGGGGATGTGAACCAATATCATTTGAATTAAGTGGGTGTGGATAATTTCTTCAAGAAATAATGAGACATTTCATAATTCCTTTGGAGAAAACCTACTTCAACCTCCACAATTCAAGATGGAAATTATGAGTGAGGAGTGACTTTGTGTGTGATCAAGTGATAAAATGTACCAGTTTTTTAATAAGTTAGGTGTGAATTTGCAACATGTGGACTTCATGAGGTCCTTACAAATCTTTGTTACCTATCTTACTAAGTGTCATTGGTACAACCTTGCAGAATTTTAAAATCCATAAAGACCTAGCATGTGGACATATGGGTCCTTACCAATCCTTTAAACTCCCTAATGTTGTTTACACTAATAAATCTTTAAAAAATTATCCTAGATTGCAAGCATGTGGGCATGTATGGGCCCTTACAAATTTAAGATGATTTCAAAAAAGAAAGTAAGAGGAGCCCTAGGGGGTTTTTGACCTCTCCTAAATATTTTTGTTAAGGGACATGAAATGTCTCCTTAACCACCTTTCTGATTCTCAATATCACTCTATGGTGCGAGAGAAGAGCATACTCAATGATAAAAGTTGATTTATGGTCCCAATGCAAGTGTTTTTATATGTGATAGAAAATAATATCAACTTAAATTTTACAACCTAAATAAGTCATCCATGTGGAAACCAAAAAAGGAGAAAATATGGTTCTTTTTACCCCCTAAGAGCCTATGTTTAGATAACCTTTCATATGGGAAAGGATTCTAAGTGGACTGCATTTACAAATTGCATGAAAGCAAGATTTTGAAGACTAGGGGCCTTCAAATCATCACAAAAACTCTTACAATTTTGAAACTCTGGAAATGTGCACGGGTTATAGTTCAAACAGAGGCACAGTGGGCGCACAATGCACAAAGAAAAAAATCCTTTTGGGTGCACAGTGTGCAGAATGCACAGAGAACAAAATCCTTTTGGGCACATAGTGCGCGTATGTGGGCTGAGATACCCATGCACGTTCTGATACGTGCCGCGAGGGGGGGGTATTTTGAGTGAAATTCTCCTCCTCCAACTCAAAACTTGGCTCTTGATAGGTAAGGCTAAGCCAGTTTTGGTACCTGCAAGACAAATGGATAAAAAATAAGTGCTCTCAAATCAAATCCCAAATAGGGTGGAAATTGATACCTTTCTCGAGTATGGTCTCCAATCTATTGTGTTTGTTTTGTCACTTGGGTGAGCAAAAAAAGGGCACTTGCATGCCTAGTTAAGCCTGCTAGACAAGACAGAGATTATTGCATGAGTTAAAAAAACCAAAAACATGAAATAAACAAGTAAAAAAACTAAAAACAACTAAGAAAATAAAACTAGAATGCATAAGAAACTTTTAGAACCATAAACAAAAAACCAATGACCAAGATTATGCCACCAATGGATAACTATATTAGTTGGAAAAACACCATGGAGAAATGATGACTTATGAGTCCCCTCTTCCTCCTTGGGAGGGTTCTTGAGTCCCCTAGTGGAGAGATCTTCTTACAATGGTATAAAAGAAAGAAAATGATGAATAAATCAATGCCTATTCCCTCAAGAGGTGAGTGGAATGACCTATTGGAATGTTTCTAGAATGCTCCAAGGAGAAAAGAGGATTCTCAAGGGAGGATTGAGGCAGCATAACAATACTATGAAAATATTGATTTCTTAGTGCACCCATAGCCTCCATTTATAGAATTTCTTCAAGGCAATACTCAAATGGTTCTTAGTGTGAACAAGGGGTCCTTTAGGGCACCCTTTGGTCCTTGACCAACCCCCCATTCAGATTCATCTCAGATCTGAGGGTCAAATCAAGTCGGGAGCTGGTTCATGAGTGGTTGAGGGGCCGACAAGAAACATAAATTCACTATTCACAGGAGTGCGCGGATTTTATCGTACACAGTCACGCATATGGCACATTGTGTTCTCTACGGGCTTCTTTGGCCTGTGCACTTCCTTTAGTGAGTTAGCACATGCCAATTTTTTGCCCAATTATATAGTTTTTTCCTCTTGGAAATGCATTTTGGTGCTTTAGGTGAACTAATAGTTGTTTGGCATTGCTATAATTTTGTAACCATTTTCATGCAATGTTGCGAACAAAATTTTAGTGATAACACTCAGGTTCTGCAATTTTATGAATAGGTTCAACTGATAATCTTTGGGCATAAAATTTGCTTTAAATTTAGCCACCATCCTATACCAATTCTTGATCTTTTCCTTACCTTTCTTCCTTCTATCAGCATGCAGTTCATCCCACCATAAGGATGCATGTCCTTTTAGCCTAGTCATAGCATGCTTAACCTTCTTTTCATCATCTTTGTTCTCATAGTGGAAATATTTGTCCATTTCATTGATCCAATCAAGTGATTCCTTGACATTCAGGTTCCCCTCATACATTGGGACCTCCATTTTTGGTCTAGCTCCTACTTTTGTAACCATCCTAAACAATTGTTCTTTAGGTTTTTCACCTTATGGTACTTCTCCTTATTCTTCAAAGCTAGTGTCTTCATCTTCACTTACATCCCCTATGTCAGGTTCCAATCATTGAGCTACTTCCATGGCTTCCATTCTAACCTGAACTCTTCTAAATTAATTTTTCAGTTTTATATTTGTTGTATTTGTTGGCCTACTTCTTTTGGGTTGCATGGAGACTGACAAAAACTTCCTTTACAACTCTAATGCCACAAATGATAGCCTCTCATATTCAATACACACATAACAAAATTTTGTTCTATTTCTCTATTAGCGAATTTTCCTTCACTACCTTGGATCAAATCCTTGTCTTCAATACTCGTGATGAAACACTTTCCGCATTTGAATTTGTGGTCAAATTTTCAGGTTCAATTGGCACTAAACCCCTTTCCTTCGACATGAACAAGCTCTAAAACCACAGGCTTTTTTTTTTTTAAATCTAGCAGGGTCCAAGTTTATTAACCCATGATCAGTTTCCAATGTGAATGCTTCAACATTTTTTGATATGTTACTTAATCAGACATTATGTTTGCTTCCATGTGGTCGGGGTGATATATCGAAGTGAAATAAACTTACAGGCTCTGACAGACTATTTCGATGACCTTAAATCATGGTCGTTGGTTTACTGTCTGACAAGCAATCGGATGAGGATATAAGACTATTGCAAGGCTCTCTGCAATCATTTATCACTGCCAAATGGATGACATAGATGTTATCTCAGATATTTCCCATCTTTAAATCTCAATCGTTTATCATCGTTGAAAATGAAATCCTGATCTCATTTCGGGATATCGTATTCATAATAAAATTGGAAGTGCAACTTCTCTTTGATCGACAATCAATTATTTCTCTTGGGATTGATATTTTAGAGTGAAAGTTTGGATCAAGACTCTGATAGGAGGACTTTGAAACACTTTCAGTCTCTTATGTTTGGGTTTGATGGGAGATCAACGAGATTCGTTGATCTAGTATGCGTCAACTCCCATATTTATTCACAGCTGTCAATTCTCAACTCTACCAAAACAAAAATTTGACATAGTTTGAACTCGATATCTCATCTTATCCCTGCAATATTGATCACCTATGCTCTGGTCATAAAATATACACACATAATATGACAAGTGCACATAGAGGAGGACATACATTCATAAAACACAATTTTTATTTCATGACTGAAGGAATGAAATTAAACATTTATGTTATGTTCCTTCTCAACCTCTTAGGCTTATGCAAACACATGATTTTATCACTCTAGACACTTTCTAACCTTTTCCTATTACAACAATAATCAATATAAACTCATAGCTCTCAGTTATCTCTCAAACCAATCAAAATCTTGAGCTATCTCAACAAGCCCTAAATATTGAAATTTTGTTCCTAACTATCAACAACAACTCAACAACAATATAAACTATCAAATGAAAGATATTTTCTAAGATCTCTTCTAGAAATATCTAGCTATTACGATAAAATAAAATTAGGGAACCAACTCCCTTGGTAAATTTTTTGTGACCCTTCGGGTCAATCTCAAATTTTAACTTAGCAAGTGCTCTTGCATCATAGCCAGAAATTAGCATAAAACCAAATGCATCAATTGTTCTAGTAGCAGTAGCACCAATAAAATAAGTTGACCCAAACCCACCAAGTGATCACTCAACAAAATATATAGATCCATATCTACTTTATTAAGTAGTAGCGTTGTAAGTATATGAGCTAGCTATATGATCTTACTCAATGGATGCAGATAGATATAGCCATACATAGCTCATCCATGAAACAAAACAATATGGAAATGAAACTTGAAGGGGTGTTGCTCAACAAGGAATCCATTAATGTCATAGAGATATGACAATACAGTAATTTAGGCAGGTTTATGGTGGATGGAAAAATATGTAGCTTTATAAAAAATGGATCTTAATTAACAAATAATAATTGAACCAAGTGTCAATTGAGAGTTGGATTTCATTAGGATCATGGAAAGTGGGAAGTTTGGTTTAGGTAGGTTGTTAATGTGGGAAGGTAACAACTAATGTTAATGTGTTCCTATAAAGGTGTCTATTGTCATTGCCCGATGTGTCAATACTTTGAGATTCATAATACATAATCCTGGATATAATGCGGACAATAATCATCAATATGATTATTCATACAGAAAGCATCACATCATTGGTGTCATATAAATAAAATAAAAATATTTAATGAGATTGTTTAAATTACTTATTTATATTTTAAAAACTTTGAAGATCAATATATAGATTTATAAGTTAATATTCAAATATAATCCTCTAAATAATATCAATATTTCATTAATGCAACCTATAGTTGTCAAACACAATGTGTTGGTTACGAGGCAAATGGCCTAGCCTAGAAAAAAAGGAATGTGAGTTTATCCCATCCGTACTTACACATCTCATTGTAGCTATAAAAAATAAAGCAAATTAGATCATCACAACAAAGAAATTACTAGTAACAAGCTACTTTGATGATGCCAAGGAACACAATACAAAGAAATATCCATTGAATCACTATCTTTGGATACAAATGGTATGAATATGAGTAAAAAGAAGACACTTATCATAGCTGAATTAGTTTTCTAACTTTTAGATGCTTTGGCAAGTTGGATTTTGTTTATCCAGTTGCAGGGTAACAACTCTCAATATTAAATAAATGTCATCTACGTTACCAAATTGGCAGTCAGATGGAAGGAAAATAATCCATATAATGATAGTTATATCCAAACTTGCAATATTTATTGATCATGACTCTCCTTTTCCAAAATCAAGAGCCTCATGATCTTTAAAAATGTATTGGCTTCTCTAACTTGAAATGAAGAACTTCCTATCTAGATCATTTTTGGATGAAGATGTATCAATAATAGCTAAAAGTATTCAAAATGATGGAATCAACATATTGAATAACAACCCCAATTTATCTATGAAGTCAAAATGCAGTGCAACATAGTATCAAACAAAATAAGGTATTTATGCTAACGTGAATTAGATCTTCAATTTTGGGATAGAAAGAATCAACAAACAAAAGCATGAGTAAAAACCATACTAGAATGTACAATAGTATTTCTCCAATAAATTCCAAGAATGTACAATAATATTTCTCCAATGAATTCCAAAAATATATTGATATGTTGAGAAGAAATCTCTAATAGATTAGATGGAATATCATTTTTTGGAAAAATAATTGTTAGGATATCTATACATATGTTGCTAAACAATATCAACGGGAAGTATACTTCTAGTTCCCTAAATGCAGGCATCAACCATGCAAGCCAATGAACATCCCTATGATGTATATACTAAGAAAAACAAAATGGAAGCTATTGTATGATATGTGAGTGTTTTATTGAAATATGTTTTCAATCTTAAAAAATTATCAATCCCTCAAAGATGATCATTTTATTGAAACATATTTTAAACCTTAAACAATTATCAATCTCCTCAAAATGACATGTAGAATATTTACGCCGAAAGGCGTACACCTATTGATCATGGGCACATTTAATAGGTTTTTAGTTTTTAATACGTTTTCTATGGACAAGATTAAATATGCCTAGAATATTCTTAGTCGTCACAATAAATGAATGGCTCTGATTTCAACCATTAAATTCTGAGCTATTATAAAGACATCCGTTTATATGTTTACTTTTTTACATTTACATAATCCTGTTTAAAAATTACTGTGTCCACCAACTTATTGCCACATCTACATGATTAGAAAAGATTAAGGTATTTGCACAGAGTGGTAACATAAAAGTGGAGCCAAATCGTTTAATTTACATGTTTCATTAATTTGAACATGTGTGGTTTAATTTATAGGTTTTAATTTCATAACGCGAGTTGTGGTAATGCCGAATGTCATGTGCGTTTCAGTTTTTGGCTAGCGAGCTGTGGTAATGCCGAATGCCATGTGCGTTTCAGTTTTTGGCTAGCGATCTATGGGAATGCCAAATGCCGGACACAAATGCCTTAATCCTGCTTGGTATATGTGCACACAAAACCCTAATTACGGTTTATTCTAGGGTTTGTAGATTTATTATGCCTTTCGGTGTTCATCAGCCACATAATTGTGGTTGTTCTAGTTTTATTTCTTTGATGTTTTGTTTTAAGAATATTTAGTTTTGTAATAATGTATATGGATCAACAACACCCAATCAAATCTATGATGAGTGAATTTTAGAAAGGCATTAAAATTCTTCCCCGGATGGGGTGCTATCCATGACATGACGTGCATTAACTTGCGATCTGGAGGATCACACATTTGTCAGCGGGTATCATTAATTTCCTAGAAAATTATGCCATCCCCCTCCTCCTAGAAAATTATTTCATCCCCCCTCCTACTCATTTTTTGCATGAAGTCTATAAATAAATTAGATTTGTCTACCATGATGATTGAGGGCATAACTATTGCACAATATTGAGACTTGAAATTGACGTGCATATGAGTTATAACTTATCAATATCAAAGGCACATATATTAGGCACATATCAATGAAGAGGAAGCTAATATTGTAATTAACAAACCCTCTTTGCAGTTATAAATTCCCTTTTTCCAATCCTAAACGTGAAGAAAATACGATAGAAATTTCATCTTAGTTCATAGAATTTGGTACTATAAAAAGTTAGAGTTCTCATTAATCTCAAATCCAATTTTTGAATAGACCCTCTTTCTAATTATAACTTCCATTTTTCCTTGGTCCAAATTGTATCATCATCAAAATCTCTTTATAAACATGGTAATCATTTCATCCACATAAACAAGGTGCATTTTACAACCCAAATTTGAAGA
>JZKD02S1706609.1:284609-318617 GCA_000966675.3 Picea glauca
TGATGTCTTTCTCAAATTGATAGAATTTGATGGTTCTAAACATATTATAAATCCAAAGTTAATTTAAATATATATATATACACACTAAAAAAATTGCATTTTGAGAAATTTGATGTCTTTCTCGAATTGATAGAATTTGATGGTTCTGAAATCCAAAGTTAATTTAATACCTTAGTTTATTAAAATTGAGGTTTGATTAATTGAAATTTTAATAGATTTTCAAAATGTTTAATTCAATTTAAAGGTAAAAACAAATTTTTTAAAACAAAATATTATTATATATGAAATTTGAATTTTGTGATATTCAAATAAATTTAATAAAAAAAAATTATTTTAAAAATAGTTTTTTAACTACACAATTAACTTATTCTAAATTTTAAAAATTCCCAGTTCATGAGATCATTTTTTTAACAATCTCATGAATATGAGATTTTTTTTTTAAAGAAAAGGTTTTTTTTTTAACAATCTCATGAATATGGATTTTTTTTAAAGAAAAGGTTAGATGAGATATAGATGTGGAATATTCTTAAACTCATCTTAAATTTGAGTTATTGAAAGGATCACTTACAAAGTTAATTGTTGATTTTGTGGTTAGTCTTTCACCATTGAAATGTTCACGTATATAAAATATTTTTTTAAGAAAATGTTAGATGAGATGTCCATATATATCATTTTTTATTTAATTGTAAGTTTGACTTATTAAATGACTCTATTATAAGTCAATTTTTACCAACAAATGAACTATTAATTTTGAACTACCAATATACACCATACAACAAAACATTACCAATATACACCATACAACAAAACATTTAATGTTTTATATATTAACATTTAATTTAGAAATATTTTTTATTTTATATACGGACATTTAATCTAAATATATTTTATATTATACAGTATATATGCTAGTTATACAGTATATATGCTAGTATATATATAGAGCAAAGTGCCTATTATTTATCATTAATTAAATCTACAATGAAATTAGGGGAAGAGGTCGAGAAGGTGCCACGGATCATGCACTCAAATTTACATCTTCGTTATATATTGCCATCATCCCTTCCATTATTGAATTGAATTGTGTGGCCGTGGAGAATATGGACAGCTTAGAGAAAGTGCTCGGTGAGGCAATGGAGGAGAATATCAACAAGTTAGACTTAGAGAAAAGGCTTCTAGCTATTTTTGTTGTAATAGTGGGTGCTAGTTACTAGAATTTGGTAATATAGAAAGTTAGAGGTTTCATTAATCTCAAATCCAATTTTTGAATAGACTTTTTTTTAATTATAAATTCTCTTTTTCTTAGTTTAAGTTTAAATTAGATCTTTTTCAAAATCTCAGTTGAGAATATATTGAAAATTTTCTTGGAAGTTGAAACGAACCATTTTGATGGTTGTCTTTCCAAGGCAGTCCATTACCACTATGAACTAAAATTGTTGTTGAGACATGGTCATTTACAAAGTGAGTAATAGTACAATTGTTGTTGAGCCATGGCAGTTTACAAATTTCTACCGAGTGGGTAATAATACACTAAATCTGTGTATAGCTCACCCTTTTGTAATCAATTTCCTTCTTAATAAAATCCTAAATCAACTTAGGTTTCTTCCCAGTTAGGTTTCTAAGAGCATCTCAATATTTATGTGTGTGTTTTAATGTTATGTAGAGTCCTCTAGTGGGAGATTATTGTTGTCATTTATGGTGTATTGTTATTGTTGGTTGCACACATGATTATGATGAAGAGTTCCATCTTGTGATTATTTTAATTCACTTAGAAACCAATTTCACTTAGATATTGAAGATCAGTGGTTTTCATAGAGCCATTGCAATTTTGTAGGAGTTTTCCAAATTGGTCTCATTGAATCTAGTGTATGTTGGACATTTTTAGCATTGTTGGGAATTTTTCTTTTTTGTTGTTCCCCTCTCCTTAAGAAATGGCTTTTTATTGTTGGGTTAGTCTCGGTTAATCAAGTGCCACGTTTTCACATTGAAGGAAGACCACAAAGTCCAACTTCATTTTGGCATTGATAGACTTGTAGATTGTTGTGTGAAATTGGGATTGCAAGCAATTGAGCAATGAACCAAATCTGAAATAGATTAGACTTGCTTTCCATTGGTTGGCATTCAACTGGTTTATATTTTGTTTGTTTTTTCTAACTAATAATTGTAACTAGTTAACAAACAATACTTGAAGAAGCATGATATCAACCTATTTTTTAATTGTATATACCTCATTTAATTTTGTTTCACAGAATATATGTGTCGGTGAAATGCAAGTAAATATGAACGAAAATACAATAATAATGTAATTCATATATTATGCACATATTTTCCAGTTATAAATTCTCTTTTTTTGGTGCTAAATTTGTAGAAAATTTCAAGAATCTTGTAACTAACTTCCTTCTTGTTCCTACAATACAATAATATATAAATGTAGAGTTCTCATCAATCTCCAATTAAGTTTTTGATGATACCTAAGCCCTGGATCATGGTATAACTCTACTCATCTTTGAATTTTCTATCATATCTTTTTCAACATCTTGTATTGATATAATTTAAAAGTATGCATCAATGCATCCACAAAAAGCACAATTGATATCAACCTCTATATTTAAATGTCATATCTTTAAACACATGGAACCAAGAGTACACTCATATCTTCAATGTTACATTGAAAATTACCTTGTCAATTGCAAAGTGTGTGTAGTTGTCCAACTTTCCTCTTTTAAAGAGTAGTGGGATTTATTAACCTTCTATAATCCTAAATTGTTTTATAAACTTAAACCAAGAGAAAACATTAATCCAACATCTTGTTGCATCCAGAGAAACAAGGTGCATTTTACAACACAGTGTTGAAGAGAATGTAATGTTGATCATGCTACTGCCAACATATATTAACCTAATATACAATATTATACAAAACTAAAAATATAACAATTTTAATGTGAACTTAATAATACTCATTCACAAATCTATACATGCATAAAAATAACAATATAAAAACTAGATCATGTCACATCTATTTTATGAACGTGAAATAAGTGTAGAAACTCTCATTGTTGCAACACTAATGTTGGTAGTGTTGTAACAATCATGATATAAATCGCGTTGCTACAACACCCGTGTTGTAAATCATGTTACGTTGTAACACCAATGTTATAACTCCATTCATGTTGCAATTATGACATGCCATGAATCCATGTGTCTTGAGTGGAATTAGTCGAATTTGGTGGGTCATAACTCCACGTGTCTTGGGTAGACTTTGTGGAAGTTGGTGGAAAAATTGCAAGAAAAATTCGATTGGATGGAAAACAGTGGAGAATTTGGACTATTGTAACTGCCCAACTTCCAACTCATATTGGTGGCAAAGAAAAGGAAATGGTTGGGAAAAGTGGAATGGAAGAAAACTTTTCGGCTTCTAAGAAATGAGAGGAGGAAAAGAAAATGGGAAGGGGGGTACGCTTAGGAGGGATGAAAACTAGAGAGATGGAAGAGAGGGAATAGAGAAGGGACATCTACAGGAGAAATAGAGAAGAGGAAAGGATGCCCAGTTTTGGGTTCACAATGTGGAATAGTGAAGATGCACCGAGTCATTGAATCAAAATGAGAATTGTGCCAGATTGTCTAGCAATGTAATGAGACTGTAAGAGACAAATTATGTCTTGTTAATAAATAATCTTGAGTACATGTTTAAATGGTGTTGTCTTTCCTTTTCCTGTGAATCTAAATCCCTCTTGAAATTCTTTAAATTGATAGTTTTTGTTAACACTAGTATGTTGGTAGCTATGTAATATATGTGCACAAACCTAGTTATGTAGTCAGTTGAGTACAAGAACGAGGGTAATAGTTGCATCAAGTGGTATCAGATCTAGTTTAGCTCCTAAGTTGTGAGAGATAGTTCCCAGAAGTAAGGCATGTGGATGTTAGTCGGACTGAGGGATACAAGACAACTTGTAAGGATGTTTTCACATAGATAAAGAGGAGCACGAGGAGGTGTGAGGAACCGAGAATTAGAGGAATTGCGAAGAAGGATAGAAGAAATGGAAAATAGGAGCCTTGGATATGATGAAACAAATTTAGAGTTGGAAGATGAGCCTGAAGAAGAGAGAAAAGCCAAGGAAGTAGACCCAGTAGTACATTTTCTATTTTTTTTAAAATAGAGGTAGTGCAAGGGTGGAAGTTTCATATTATTATGGTAATTTAAAAGCAGAGACTCTCATTGACTAGGTAGGAGAGCTTGAAATATAATTTGAGTATGAAAATGTTCAGGATCCAAATTGGGTTCAATTC
Organism: Picea glauca; assembly: GCA_000966675.3. Lineage (NCBI taxonomy): Eukaryota > Viridiplantae > Streptophyta > Pinopsida > Pinales > Pinaceae > Picea > Picea glauca. Next base: position 288,897 of record JZKD02S1706609.1, read on the forward strand.
ACCATAACAAAGCTAAAGGGTCATGTTGCACTCTTGTAGGATATGATACAGAAGGATAGGGTAGATAATCGATAGGAAAATATTAGAACTTAGAGGAAGATGGTGAGAGAAATAAAGAAGAAATCCATACATGTAAATTACTAGCAAAATTTATGTAAGCAGGTGCAAACTTAAGGTAGAAGGAGACATTTTTTCATGAATATACTAAGGATTTATTCAAATTGTTTCTCAGATCAGGGATAAAGGAACCAAAATATCAAAGAGTGGCAAGATATGTGAATGGGTTGAAATATTATATTCAGGATGAGATGAGTATGAATTACTTTTGTAATGTATATGAAACATATCTAATTACTTTTAAGGTGGAAGAAATGATTGATAAAAGGTTGTGGAAGAAGTTATGAAGAAAAAGACTTAGAGGTAAGGGTAGAGCAAGTGTTGTTAGAACCAATGAAAAGGAGGATGAAACAACTAGAAGCTAGAATATGAGAGGAGGAAGTGGCGCTGGGAGAGGCAGAGGATTTGGTAGAGGTAAGTATGTGATCACCTATTACAGATGCATAATAGAAGGTCACAAGGCATCAAAATTCCTAGAGAAGTAGAATACATGGAGACAAAATGAGGCCAGAATGCAGGTTACCATGGTAGATGAGGCAACGCTTCTTGGAAATAATGTGGAAGTACTCCAACATAAGTAGGGATAAAATTTTATGTTTAGAAGAGTGTTACTTAAGCCCGACGAAAAGACAGTCAAAAAAATTTAGTAGAGGAAGAACATTTTTAAAACTAAGTGCAAAATTTAAGATAAGTGTTGTCATCTGGTCATAGATGGAGGAAGTACATAAAATCTATTATCCATATAAGTAATGGAGAAGTTAAAATTAAAAATTATTCCACATACAAATCTCCATTGGGTCTCATGGTTGAAAAGGGGAAAGTAGGTGATCATGACTAAACAATGCTTGTTAAATTTTCAAATTGGAAAATTTAGTGAGAAGGTATTGTATGACATAGTTGAGATGGATGCATATCACGTACTACTCGAAATACCATGGTTGTTTGTATTATAGAAATATTTGCATCACCCTTGCTATCTTGCATAGAGGGCCTTTTTCCATTTCCCTATGCAAACTTATCAACCCCCTTTTGATAAATCCAGAGCCAAAAATATATATTTTTCCACATATACGCTCCCTAACTACTTTGCAAGATGTGTATACGCTTGCTGCTCCACTATAGCTCGCGTATATTGGAATTTGTGCCAAAAAATAAAAAATGAGGTCGAGTTTCCATGTCACGACAAAGATCTCTCATCTTTGGCCTTCCATATAATGGAAATGTTCCGACTCGGCCCTTCAGTTTCATTCTGGAGGCTATAAGAGCACAATTTCGAGCTATGGAAAAGGGAGGAGAAAGCATTCAACTTTGAGAGCAAAGTTACTCTTGATAAATTACTTCATATTAAGTATGCATCCCTTTGTCCCTCAAGTCTGAACACAGTGTTCAGGCCCCAATATCTTTCCTTATTGTCGAGAGGACCTCATTACCTCTTTGTTGTGAGCTTGCCTTTGGTGGAGGATTGAAGTGGTGGAGACCCAGTTGAAAGGAACTTGGTTTCTTGGTTTCGAATGGTGCTGATGCGGAAGTTTGTAATGTTGATACTTTTGTTGATCAATTATTAATATAAATACTCATTTCCCATCCTATCGATATCTTGCAAATATATGATTATTATCCATGGGCATGTTTGTAATGTTTATTAATGGATTGTGCTATCTAATGTGCTAACTCGTTTTATATATTGTCACTATATACTTGCATCGCTTGTTTGTTGAGAACTTCTTGCAGGTGTAAATCTTTGGGTCAAAGTGCTCAACAGTGGAATGACATCAAATGATTGGATCGAGGTAGGATTCTTCCTCGTATTGCACATTATTTTATATAGCACATGTTGGAATTGAGTTGATTTCTGGAGTCATACCTATCTGTTGTGGTTTACCCTTGGCCATAGAGAGTTTTTCCCTTGTAACAGTTTGATAGAAAAAATTTCCATGATGGAAGTAAGAATACTTATGAATTTTTAAAGGATGGACATCGATACAGGTTGGAGCCAATCGTAGAGAATGAGTTATGTGCTAGTGATAGGAAAGGAAATGACAACATAAATTTTTGTAGTAGCAATCACATTATGATGTGCTCAACTAAAGAATTCTTGAGAGAGCAAAAAAATACCCATTTTCCCCTTACTACTAAGACAAGTTTCATAGATTGGAAAAATGAGCTCTGTGCCACGGGAAATTCAACCTTTGTTGAATGAATTTAAATACATTGTTGGAGATGATATACCAGTAGGTTTACCTCCTTGGAGGAGTATATCACATCAAATTTATTTGATACCAGGATCAAGTCTATTGAATAAAGATCCTTATCGAGTGACACTAGTAGAGAGTGAGGAAGTGAATAAACATGTGCAAGAGTTGCTTGATAGATGATTGATCAAAGATAGTTTAATTCCACGTGCTATACCTATAGTATTGACACCCAAGAAAGGAGGTGAATGAAAAATGTGTATCGATTCACGAGATATCAAGAATATTACTATTAAGTACAGATTTCCCTTACCAAGAATGAACGATCTCATGGACTATATGAGTGCAGCCAAGTACTTTTGCGAGATCGAGTTGAAGAGTAGGAAGCCAACCCATCCCAAACAAAGTTTAGAAATTAAACATATTTTGGGGGGCCAAAAAAATTGCAAGTGTTATTGAGTGATCCCTGACAAATAATAAAGTATAGACATCAAAATAATTCTAATACTTGAATCTAGAACTATAGATCAAGGATAAAAATCCATCGAGAAAGTAGAGATCGACTATTGATTTGAGTGAGGGACTTGTCCTTTAGGAGGATATTCCATGCATCACTATGAAAGTGGGATTGGCATGTCTGGGAAGATCACGTCCTAGGTAGACAAGTCTGATGCAAGTCAATTTTGTGCTTGGATGGAGAAAAGAGCCAACAACAGAATGATCTTTTGGTCCAATTATTCAACCTTAAACTTTAAGTCGACCACCTCACCACAGAACTCAAGGAGAAGTTTTAGGTGGTTCTTCTCCATAGGAAAATCCTCCTTCATGTCACCATGGTCTCTTTCCTCAAGCGGAAACTTCAAGGGCTTAGAGGGTGGGCCTCCTTCCTTCAAGACTTTGATCACACTAGGAATATCACTTGGAACCATGCTTTCCAATGATAGTACCTTGACTAGTTAAGCAACATCACCCATGGTCCCATCACCTTATTCAAACCATTCCACCCTACATCCCCATACTATAACATAACCCGAAATTTCTAGATCTCCACTTGCAATATCATTTTGGGTTAGCTAAGCACTAGCCACCTTCTCCATGTCATTGGTAGAAATCATCATATCATCGAGTTGCACACCAATTCGTCAATGAGATCCCCTGCCCTTGTGAGAACACCCTCATTCTTGAATGTGTGACATCAAGCAAGGAAGAATTCCAACAACACTGGGTAGGGGGGGCGGTGTTCTCACCAACCAGTACCATTGAACGTGTCTAATGGTGCAAATTGAACATCATAACTATTGGAATGACCTTGGAGTAATTCCCCTACCCATCAAATGTACTACGAACCAACATCTTCTCACCCTTCACATGCTCCAAACACTGAATGCATATAACGAATGAGCCTTAGAAGAGATGCTATGTGCCCTCCACACGCCTATTTGGGAGCTTGAGATGCCAAGTTGGAGGGAACAGTCCTCCCAAGTGTATGCTCATGACGACAGACATAACACCCCATCCGGGGAAATAAAATAGTTAATTTTTTAGTAGGATTAAAAATTGTTTTTGATTTACTGAGAATTCATTACTTTGAGAGGTAAATGTATAGGTTGATGATCTAAGATTTAGAAAAGTAATATTGTCCTTGTAGATCATCATCTAATCATATTAAATGGAGTAATGTTCCTTAAATAAATATGATGTATAAATCCATATTCAATGATAGAAACAAGTAATGACTATCTTTATTATAACTAAATCACTAAATTATAATAAATTTTACCACTTTAAATTTTAAATTTTCTTTTTTCACCCAACATACCTAAACAAACTAAAATAACAAAATTTGCATACAATCACCTAGAACTTTTAACAAATATAATCAAACGACTATCAATAATACATGCATATTAGTGCAGAGGGTTGAAAGCTACGACTTCAAGTCTTGCTATTCAAACCAAAATGTAAAACTACTAAGTGAAAGTCAATTATTCATAGGGAAAAATGTTTAAGTAAATTTAAGGGAAAAACAAAATTTTTAAAACAAAATATTATTTATATGAAATTTAAATTTTGTAATATTCAAATAAATTTAATATTATTTTTTTATTTTAAAAATATTTTTTTTTACTACAAAATTAACTTATTCCAAATTTTAAAAGTTTTTGCTTGTTTCATAATTTTTTTTTAACAATCTCATTCATGAGATTTTTTAAAGAAAAGGCCAGATGAGATATAGATATGGACTATTCTTTAAACGATAGTAAATTTGAGTTATTGAAAGGCTCATTTACAAAGTTAATTGTTGATTTTGTGGTTGGTCTTTTATGATTGGAAAGTTTATTAAGTCATTGAAAGGCTCATTTACAAAAAGTTTATTAAGTCATTGAAAGGCTCATTTACAAAGTTAATTGTTGATTTTGTGGTTGGTTTTGCATGATTGGAAAGTTCATGCACATAAGATATTTTTTAAGAAAATGTTAAATTATAATATTTTTTTTCAAGAAAAGATTAAATCAAATACACATGTATACCATTTTTCAATTAATTGTAAGTTTGACTCATTAAATAACTTAACTATAAGTTAATCTTTACCTACAAGTTGACCATAAATTTTGAGTTGCCAATATATACCATGCAGCAAAACATTTATTATACAATATATATCCCAATATATAAAACAAATTGCATATTGTTATTCATTAATTAAATTTACAATGAGTAAATTTGAGTCATTGAAAGGCTCACTTACAAAGTTAATTGTTGATTTTGTGGTTGGATTTTTTTTCATTTAATTATAGGTTTGATTTATTAAATGTCTCAACTATAAGCCAACTTTCAGAGATAAATCAACTATTAATTTTGATCTACCAATATACACTATATAGAAAAACATTTCATGTTTTATATGTTAGCATCTAATTTATAATTTTTTATTTGTATTTTCATCTCACCTAATGATATATATATAAAGCAAAGTGCATATATATAAAGAGAAAAGTGCATATTGTTTATCATTAATTAAATCTACAATGAAATTAAGCGTTGGGGTCGAGGCGCTGAATGAGACGACCACTAGCCAAGCCTTCCACGGTTCATGCACTAAAATCTACTCTTTTCTCAAGCCTTCATTATATATCGCCCTCATCCCTTCCAACTTATTGAATTGAATTGTGTGGCTGTGGAGAATATGGGCAGCTTAGAGAAAGTGTTCAGCGAGGAAATGGAGAATATCGGCGAGTTAGACTTACATAAAAGGCTTCTGGCTATTTTTTTTATAATAGTGGGTGCTATTTTGGTGTCGACGCTGAAATCTAAGAAGCTGAAGCTTCCTCTAGGTCCGCTGGCGATGCCCATATTCAGGAACTAGCTGTAGGTGGGAGACGATCTGAATCAAATAAATCACACCGAATTACTAAAGAAGTATGAAGAAATATTAATTTCATGGACATCATATTCACACAAAATGTCGTGGACATCTATGACATGCAAACCAACTCTAGGGTTGTTACCGGTGAGGTAAATCATCAGTCTAGATTGTATACATTTTATGAATTCATTGAACCAAATTCTACTTTATTGCTTACTCATGCCGATGAAAGTAGTAGGGTATGGCACGAAAGGTTTGGACATTTGAATTTTAGATACATGCAATAGCTTAGCAATCAAAGATTGGTTGATGGTCTACCAAACATCTATTTCTCCAAGGGAGTATGTGAGGGATGTGTTCTTGGAAAACACCCTTAAGAGAAATTTGGCAAAGGAGTCTCAGAGAGCTTCCGTGCCTTTAGAATTGATCCATAGTGACCTTATGGGTCCTTTTCCTCATCCATCTATCAGAAAAGAGAGGTTTGTTCTCAATTTTGTTGATGATTTCTCATGTTTTACATGGATTTACTTTCTCAGGAAAAAATCTGAGGTCTTTCAACACCTCAAAGATTTCAAAGCCCTGGTTGAGACACAATTTGGAAAGAAGATAAAAGTCCTTCGAACTGATAACAGGGGAGAGTATGTCAATCGTGAGATCCATAATATTTTCCATGAGGTAGGGATTCGGTTGTAGCACACAGTTCCCTATACTCCATAACAAAATGGAGTTGATGAGCGGACAAACAGATCTCTAAAGGAGATGACATCTTGCATGTTGCATGCAAAGTCACTACCATAGAGACTATCGGCCAAAGAACTTAATTGTGCAACATACATCCAAAAAATATCTCCCCATATATCTGTCAAGGATAAGACCTCGTACGAGGCTTGGAGCGGCCTCAAACCGGAAGTGACCCACTTTCGCATTTTCAGTTCACATGCATGGGCCCAAATTCCCTTTGAAAAGAGGAAGGCACTTGATCCATAGAGCATTGATTGTATTTTTGTTGGATACCCCGATGATGTGAAGGCATATAGGCTTATTTATCTTTCCTCAAATCGGCTCATCATTGAGCGTAGTGTCCAATTTGAGGAATGCCTCTCGCATGTACCTCATTAGCTGCATGCAGACAACATCATCCTTCTACCTATTCGAGATGATGAGCATCCACATGCCGACTCTTCTTCATATGAGAGTTCTAATTCAGAGGACTCAGATGATTTAGATATAGAGTCAATATATTCAGATGCAGATTTAGAGCATCTAGATGCAAATGCAGAGCTAGATCAGAGGCCCAAGTGGGCAGAGACTACTCTTCAGGATGCAGGGGATCTTGTTTGTGATCCAGCCTATACTAGGAGGACTCGATATGATTTTGAGGAGCCTCATTTTGCACTCACTGACACTGAACCATTTCCCTCTAGGCATATTTTCTTGGTTCAGTCTTTAGATCCACAGTCTTATGGCGAGGCTGCTGGAAATCCCTTTTGGGAATCCACCATGCAGGAGGAGTACAAATCCCTCCTCGAGAACCAAACTCGGGATCTGGTTCCCCTTCCTTCTGGGAGGAAACCTATCAGATGCAGATGGGTCTACAGGACCAAGAGCACAGTAGATGGACAGATTAGTAGATACAAAGCCAGGCTTGTTTCCAAAGGCTTTTAGCAAGTGCATGGCATTGACTATGATGAGACCTTCGCTCCAGTAGTGAAGATGGATTCCATATGTTTGTCACTTTCCATTGTGGCAACTAAGGGATGTGAAGTCCATCAGATGGACGTGAATAATGCATTTCTTAACGATGATATCTCTAAGGATATATATATGGAGCAGGCCCAGAGATTTATGTAGGACTCATCTTTGGTCTGTCGTCTAAAGAATCCCCTTTATGGCCTCAAGCAGGATCTGAGGGCATGGTATGACAATATGGACTCCTACATGTTGTCATAGAACTTTTTACGATGTAAATCATACCTGAATGTCTACATGCTTAGGACGGTTGATTCACTTCTACTCCTAGTTCTGTATTTTAATGATTTGTTAATCACCGGTTGCTCGACTTCAGCATTTGTTGCAGTCAAGAGGATTCTACATGACAAGTTTTTGATGACAGACATGGGTCTGCTACAATTCTTCCTTGGACTGGAGATCAGTCAGGATGCATTAGGAATAAAACTGTCTCAGGCCAAGTATGCACAAGATCTCCTTGAGAGATTTCACATGACAGACTGCAAGTCTACTCCGACTCCTTTCCTATCAGGAGTCAAACTTGAGAATGGCGGGGACACTCCATTGGTTGACAAAACATTGTACAAACAACTAGTGGGGATCTTTTTATATCTCACACACTCTAGACCAGACCTCTCCTATGCAGTTGGCACAGTTTCCAGGTTCATGAAGGAGTCACATGAGCTACATTGGGAGGCTGCAAATCATATCCTTTGATACGTACATGGAACCATCACCTTTGGGATTCATTATGAAACAGACTCTACATTAGATCTCATTGGGTTTACTGATTCTAACTAGGCTAGCGATAGCACTGATCGCAAGTCCACATTTGGTTACTCACTCAGTATTGGTTTCGGGCCTATCTGTTGGTCGAGCAAGAAGCAGGCTACTATTACTCTTTCTTCAGTCAAGGAAAAGTATAGAGGGGTAGTTAACATAACCATTCAATCTATGTGGCTACAACCTTTTGTCACTAAGTTGGCCATTCAGTTTCATCGACCAATCGTCATCTAGTGTGACAACCAGAGCACTTTGAAGTTCTACAGAGATCCAGTTCAGTGGTAGTGGACGAAGCACATCGAGATCCACATGCACTACATCTGGGACCTATTACATGAGGGATCATCAACCTACATTTCTATCCTTTAGAATAACAAACGTCAGACATATTCACCAAGACCTTCACTGAGCATAAGTTCCATTCTTTGTGAAGTCGTCTTGGAGTGAAGGACATAGTTGCCTAGCAATTGTAGTTCTTCTTTTTACATATATTGTACCTTGAGGGGGGGGGACGGGGGGGGGTTCCCATGAGGTTTTCCCTCTTTCCTCACTTTATTTTAGTGTATCTTTTGTATTTGGGTCCCTAACATGGCCTCATTGCTGGGACCCATTCTTTACTTTCACCATAGTGATGTTCAGGGGGGGTGTTGGAGTTACTTCACACACACCTAGGATTTATTTTTCCTAAGGGTTTTCCTTGTTTTTTAGTCATTATTAGTCATTATCCAGTCTCCTATATTTTAGGGGAGAATATTCCACCTAGAGAATATTCTCTTCAGTTGACACTTCAGTTTGACTAGTTGAGTTGAGTCTAGATGTTGCATCGATTTTTTCACCATGCAACATTGGGATCATCACTATGCTAATGTGCACTTTCCTTGGGATCATCACTAGACTGGTGCATTACCCTTGATTCCTTAATATAATCCTCACTACACTATGTTCAGTCAGTTAACTAAAGATTGGTTGACTAGTTAACTCAGTTAGGTGGCAACTCACTCCTGTAACTGCCTAAGAGACTATACTAGGTGGAAGTTCACTCCTGTAATTGTTGGTGTGTGTCGAGATCACTCTAGACCACCACTATGGTGCATTGGTTCTCCTCCAATGTGCATTTATTGAGTCATACAGAGTATACATTGTGTAAATTATTCATTATTCATTATTCATTACAGTTAATGAGAATTCTTCCATTATTCAGTATTTCTCTATCAGATACTTCTTCTTGAAGTGTTTCTCAAATTGTTTCCATGATAGGTCCTCTTCATGGATTCCTTTCACATTCTTAAGGTCTTCCCACCAAATGGAATCCTTTCCATTAAGGTTGAAGATGGCTATTCCAGCCTTCAGGTTTTCAGAGTAGTTATGGACTTTGAAGTACTTCTTTAAACCAAGTAGCCAAGCCTCTGCCTCTTACCCCTTCTCAATCTCTCAATTGAAAGAGGGCGGTTTGGATTTCTTGAACTCTTCAAGGTCATGAATTTTGGAATGCTTTTCCTTCTTCCCTTTCCTTTGAGAATGTGATCTAGTTTTTCTACTAGAAGATCCCTCTGAGTTGCCAGTTTCCTTTCCAGAGGACTCTCCCGATGATCATATCTTGCCTCCAGGTTGGGCCTTCCTCGAGGTACTTCTCCCTATGTGGCCACTTATGGGAGCACATTTTTGTATTTTAGGTGGGCTTTAACTTCTCTTTGTATGCCGTTGGTCCACATGACTAGTTGCAGGTCCATGCTCCAGCTGTCTCTGTATGTCAGATAAGCTCTACAACAAGACTGCATTATTTTTTGTTTTCTTTTATTGCTCCTTTATCAATCTCTCATTGTCATCCTTGCAACTCTGTAATTCATCCATGAGGCTCCTTACAATTTCAGCCAGATCTAGAGGGGTTTCCACCACCCTCCTCTCATCAGACTCTTTGTCTCTATTATGAGAGCCATCCCCCACTTCATGTCGTGTCGCCATCCTATATTCTTGTAGTTTCCCATGATTCACTGACTGCTTGAGTGCTGAAAAAAAACTTGTTGTTAGCTAACAGTCTATTAGTCCATGAGCAACACATAGTTCATATTTCTTAAATACACACACACACACAATAGAAATGTTTCATTCTTTTCTTTATTAAGAGTTTACCCAAACTTTTTTAGGAGAGAGGTAAGGTAGGGTGTCACCGTTAAAATTCTTTAAATATGTTTTTTACGCAACTCGTCCATGAGCCCAAGCAGGTCAAGTGTTGTAACCATGCTCTAATACCAATTTGTAACACACACGACCCCTAAGTGGATTTCCTAGGGATGGGGCCTCAAAATTTCATTCTCCTTAGGTGATGAACTCCTTCATTTGGGGTTTCTACTACACTTTCCTTGTCCAGAGTTTTCCAGCCACACTCTCCATGCTCAGAATCTAGCCCAGAACCCACGGATATATCTCTCTAAAGTTCTTTGGATGTTTATTGGTTGAGGTCCACGTGGATCCACCTCACATGTGTTATCCCCAAGTTCCTTCCCCCACATTGGAAGACCATTCACAGTCTGATCCCATTACTGGACTCACTCCCTTCCTCCTACATGATTTGTGGAGGGATTCAACATTTCAATGCTCCGACGTTTCATGCCTCCTTACTATCTATGCACGAGACCGCTGGAGTTTCAAACTTTCGAAGTATCATAAGATCATCACATGGCTCCAGCCTTTGGGTCATTCAGTATCTCTTCCATACTACATCCCAACTCCTCTGAAGTCCTAAAATCCTGGAGTCTCAGAGTCCTGGCCACTTCACCAACTACATTGCCTAGGCGTGCACGTACTAGGAACCAACATGTAGGAGAAATTAGAGTGACACGTGTTACATTCCATTGGACCTATAGGGTGTGTGGTACACATGAATCCAGGTGACACATGGCACGTCAAGTTGGGGTCCACGTCACTCTGGGTGAAATCACTGCACCATGTTACCCCAGACTGATAGGATTCTAACATTTCTCAGATCTCAGGGTCGAGATCTGGCCACGTAGATTTATAGATCTACGACTCGGATTACTCCAGGGATTTGATGTTTGGGAGTGTTGTGATGCAAACTCCTCTCATCTCCCAAAGTTCCCAGTCTATGAAATAAAGGGACTAGTGCCATGCGTCTTCAGTAGATCAACAGCTGGGAAAGAACCCAAAGGGTCCCTTGATCTACAGCTCTGGGCCCTTCATGGCTCCGACCTTCGAGGTTTTCGATCCTGGTTTAGCTAGTAGGATAGGTCCACCTAAACCCTGGGGAACCGCCTAACGCCGATCAACCTTACAGTAAATCGAGTCTCTCAATTACCTTCGACCAGTATAAGGCTAGTAAGGTCGGTCATACTCCAAAGTCTTGGACTTTCAGAGCTTCGAACCCAGGAGGACTTAGCTTCCATAGGATTAATCTAAGGTTCCTAGGTATTGGCCATATGGGTCCTCTCGAACAGATCTCGTCTGCTCTTCTTCCAAACAAAGAGACCTTCTCCTTTCAAGGCTTGAACTCCACTATTATTCCTAACCTTTATCACGAAATGGTTAAGGACTTGGGCCTGGAATCCTGGTCGCACAACAAGGAGTCTGAAAGAGGTATCCTCTTCAGACAGACAGGTTTAGGTCGACACGATATCTCCTATCTCGGTCATATTAAAAACTTATGTCCCAGGTAGCCTTAGGAGCTAAGGAATTCTTAACATTCTCACTAAACAAGTAAAAAAATAAATAATAAATAGATATAAAAATAATATTTACAATAAATAAATAAATATAATTTTTATTTTTATTTTTAAATAAGTAATACTCTTTATATTAGATTAAGCTGTGAAATCTTTATATAAATTTCAAAATACTCTATGACTAGAAATAATTATCATGCAATCAACTTAAACTTATGGAAAAATAGATACACAGATAAATATAATTAAATGGTATTCAGAAAAATAGATACGCAGATATAAAAATGGTTTTTTAAAAATAAATGTTTAATGTAAGATTATTCTTTACATCTTTTATATAAAATACTCCACCATTGAAACTAACCATTCAAACTTAGATATAAAATGGTTAATGGTTTCTTTTAGCTATTTAGATGCAAAGAAGAATAGATAAAACGTCCTGTGCTCGGCGGGTACGACATCCCGACGGAGACCAAAGTCCTCATCAATATTTGGTGGCTCGCCAACAATCCCGACTTGTGGCACAACCTCCAAGACTTCATCCCGGAGAATCATTTAAAATATTTGAAGCTGTAAAATCATTATTTACATCATGAAAAATGGAACTCATGATGCCTCCATAATTAGTAAACAAAAAAACTAACAAACAAAACATTGAGAAAATGAGCCATGGAGGTTTTTTTTTTTCAGAAGAAAATTTAACAATTATATTAATAAAATATATTTTTTAACATCCAAAGAGTACAATAAGTCCTAGAAAGGATAAAACCATGCACTAAAAGAAACCAAAACTAAAGACATAAACATCATGTCGGTTACATACTTAAACTCCTTTACTAATACTCCTCAATGTAAAGAGTACAGCCATGATGACTGGATCTTTTCCGGGCTGGGAAAGGAGACTGTAAGTCCTCGCTTATCAACAGATCTTGGCTTGAAGGAATAATACAACAATCCACTCAAACAAAGATCAAAAGTTAGAAGCAAGAAGTGAAAAAGAGAGTTAATAGATATTTATGAGATGACGTTGTCCCTCCACTCCTTCAGTCCATAAGTGAAGCGTGATGTAACCCTTTGTTTCAATTAATGCTTTCTTTGATAGCACATCTACTTATTTGTTGTATTCACAGTAAATGTGAAAGAAATGGATGCTCTCCAATCTGTTTCTTAGAATTTGAATTCTTTGTTTCCAGCCTTCAAGAGAGCTTACTCGCAATTCACTCTTTTCATTCAACCACTCGATAATTACCTTTGAATCGCCTAGAATTTCAATATTTGGGAGAGAAAGAAGATTTTCTAAGAATAAAGTAGCCCATGCACCCATTAATTCCTCCTTCAAATTCATACCGGGTCCACAGTTCAGGTACCATTTATGAACCAAAGAGGTCGAAAGTTTAATTGTGCCTCCAACTCCACAACACCGACCATTTGCCTTTGTTGCACCATCAAAACAAGCTACTGGAAATTCAAAGATCTGATTAATCAAGCAGGAACATAATGAATATTGGTTAATAATTTCCACAGGCTTATGAACTGATCCAAGCGATCAGATCACTACCGACTATGCTGAGGGAGTTTTCTCTTCGAAGATTGTTGCATTCCTTTCTAACCAGACAAACCAGCATATTAATGGAGCTAAACTAGTTGGAGTTGACCGGTTTTCTGTCCACTTTGAAAGACTATCGTCCAAGTTGCTTCCACCTATAATATCCCCAAGGATGAGCCCCAGTTGTATTTATAAATTATAAACATGTTTTTTAGGCCGGAGAGCCTAGGTGTTAAAGGCCAGGAGCCTGATTGTGTATATGTAATTATGCAAATCATTAATAAAATATAAACATCGCTGCGTGCAGACCAACCATGAAGAAAGAGTGATGGGGGACTAAGACTCCACAAGATTGGGTAAGGGAGGAGGCTAAGTGTGTGGCCTAAGGGCTAAGCTAGGGGGCTTACCTCTAAAGGGGGTAATAATTTATTATTATTTCCTGAATGCTAAGGTGGAAAATTGATGAGTGTTGTCCTAAGTTCCTGGGAAAGGGAATGAATGCAAATGTGGTGCATGCAGCTCTAGGAAGACAAGTGTCGACATGGGCTCATGAAGTGAAATATAATGAGTTGAGTTGTGTTGGGGGTTCGTCCTCCATTCTAGAATCCATTGTCTATCCTATTTTGAGGGGCAAATGATCTCTAGATACCCTCATGCACCTCTGAAAATCAGTAGCCCATGAGCTAAACCACGTTGGGTTTGGAGCGTCCATTCTTCCATACTCGGCATGAGTTCATTGGAATCCTTCTCGAGAAACTGTTTTGTCTCTGTGTTTTGGCCTTTGCATTGTTTCCTAGTCACACACCCTGAAACCCATGGGGAAAACTGACAAACGCATTTGTGTCTTCTATGAAGCCCGAGCATCCCATATTTGTTTGTGTCGTGTGTGTCATTACTATTGGTTTTTGCAAACATGCAGTTCCTTGGCTAACTGTGGCTTGCTACTATTGTCTGTTCCTTGTTGAGCCTTGTTGTTGTCCCCCTTGTGTGGGAATGGAGTTGAAGAAGCAGGTTGTCAGGCCTGTGTGCAACACTCTCTCCAAGTGAGGGAGGTGGTTGTGGTTGAAGAGGAAGGTTTTCAAGCCTGTGGGAAACTCTCTTTAGGTGAAAGAGTTTGGTGGGAAGTGGTTTTCTCCTAGAGAGAGTCCATCACCAGCTACAGAGCATTGCGAATTCCGGTCCAGACTGTTGTTGAAGCCCAAGGAAAGGGAGGTGAAGAATCTAATGGATTGTGTGATAGTGAAGGTTTATACTCCTTGGGTGGGACAAGCATGTGGGGAATGAGATTCTGTGAGTAGTGGGCATAAGAAGGCTCTTGGAGAGAATCCTTCTAGTTGCACTGTGCAGCTTCCTGTAACCTCAGCCTAGTCTAGGATTATCTTGCCCTGGGTGGAGCTTAGTCCCAGCTCAGGGGTGACCCACTGCTGAGCGTGATGAGTAACATGGTCTATGGCTGGGAGGTTCGTGGAAGGTCTGCACATAGTTGGTGGATTTACTCTAGCTAAAATATAAGTATCATTTATGTGCTTAATTTTATGTTATGCATGCCTGTGATGTTGGAATGTTATCATGTATTCTGTTGCATATATGAATTACTGTCTATTACATTTAATATCTGTATGGTAGCAGTAACTCTATGATTATTGTGATTATTTGTTTTAATTCATTAAAATGCATGCTATATATTTATATGTGAATGTTCCAGAGTGGTAGCATTACCGGGTCTTTGTGTTGGCTGGGGATGTTACAGTTTGGTACCAGAGCTAATTGAAGGCTCCAAGTAGTGGTATTGCCCAGTATTTTTGGAAGGTCAGGGATGTTACAAATTGGTATCAGAGCCATGGTTTTCAACACTGAGCCTGGATGGGCCATGTTAGTGGAAATTGATGTATTATTTTTGGAAAGAATTGTGGTCGAAATGGACAAAATTTAAGTTCAGATCCAAGGTTTCAAACATTGATCCTGAATGGGCTGGATAAGTAGTCATTGGACCCAAGGTTTCAAGAGGAAATTGTGTCTGGAGGACCAATTTCGAACCCCAGAACCTTCCTGAGTGCCAAGAAGTTACCTTGGTCATGTTACGAAGATTAGGAGGAATAGCAGTATCGTAAAACCATGACATAAGTGGTATTGGGCCGTAGAGTAATGTGGACCTTAGGATCTATTCAGGAGAAGGAGAATCCTTCACGACCATCAGATCCGGTAATGTTGCGAGGCAGTTAACCATGAATTCCTTTGGAAATCCGTAGAGTAACAGAATTTGTTTTGCATCGTAGGATCTGTTCGGAAGGAAGGGAAATCCCTTAGACCGTCAGATCTGGGGAAGGTGTAGAAGGGTTAACCCAGAAGCCCTTCGGACTTCACGAATTCAGTGAAGTCTGATGCTAGAAAAAATATATGGGTTGAATTATGAAGCTCCGAAGTGGATCTACACCGTAGATCTGGAGAAGAGAGATCGACCATTGGATCAAGCCAATGTTAAAAGGTCAAACGCAGTAATGAAGGGCGAAATCTTCCGAAGAGTCGAGGTAGTAAGTCATGATGATGTCACTTGGAGGTGACGTGGACACATGGGTTGTGTGCCAA
The DNA here is from genome assembly GCA_000966675.3 of Picea glauca. Classification (NCBI taxonomy): domain Eukaryota; kingdom Viridiplantae; phylum Streptophyta; class Pinopsida; order Pinales; family Pinaceae; genus Picea; species Picea glauca. The sequence goes on from JZKD02S1706609.1 coordinate 304,893, forward strand.
GAGTAAGTGGATTCTGAGCCATGGAAGATTGAAATGGCATTTGGAACGTGACGTGTGTCACCCATCTGAATGGGCCACGTGTCAGCCGCTACTATTTCGCTATGTGGCTTGCCATATGAGCAGGGCTAGTGGGGCCGAGGTTACGTAACGTAATTAAAGGTCAAAGGACCCACACTAGTGTTGGTCATGATACATCAATATCAACAACCAGGAGGCATTGCAGGAACGCAAGTTGCATGAGATTTAATTCTCCAAGGCAGTCCCGCAATCCAAATCGCGGTTTCACCGAGGGGTTACGTGTCAGTGTCAGAAGAATTAAGGGATGAAAGGTGGGTTTCTCCAAACCATTGTTGCATGCCCCCACAATTGTAAAACGTTAAGTGATGTGATGTAATGACGTCACCAAAGGTGATTGGGAATGTTTAGAGATTAACAGTTTGGATGTGTGGATGCGAGATCCTCCGAAGCTCCGAAGTCTTGAAGACCCGAAACTCAGACACCTGAGGTTCCATAGTAAGTGTCAATCGTCGGATGCTGATTAGACGTGGATGGTTGATCCTCCCTACATCTTGAGTTTGGTAATATGGAGCTTCGAGAGATTGTTGTATGGTTCTTGGAAATCTTCTGAAGCCGAAGTCCTGAGTAAGTGCTTATTGATATAGTGATTGGTCACAACCCATGGTTGCGTGGATTGGGGACTGAGAGAAAGGGCTAGTGCCTGAAAATGATTACAGAGCAGAGAAGAGATCGGAAAGAAAATGAAATATGAACATTTTCTTAAATCATATTGGTTTGAATGCGTAAACTGGTGAAGTATTTAATAAGTTTCAATTGTTTCTCTTCTTTGAGTTTTCGAGTGCAAGCAGTGCACATTTTCCACAAGGAGTGCATTGACATAGGTAAGTTAACCTCAAAGAAGCTCAGGAGAGATACCATTGAACCTTCATCAGCGGAGGTGCAAGGAGTGCATAGGAAGAACTATGTGTTGAGTTTAGAGAGAGATAGAGTCACTAAGAACTCTACAGGGCTCTGCCAAGAGGGCATCGAGCAAGTGCAAGTGTGCATAGAGAGAAATATTTGTCAAGTTCAAGGAGAATAGTATCAGAGGAATATACTCACAGATTTGTTGAACACTCTATAGAAAATTCTCAGCAAGGTGTGCTTTGAGAAAAAGGTTGTCAGGAGGGCAGGAAGTTTTCCTTTGAAAGGAAACAGAAGGGCCGAGACCCTTAAGAGAATGAGTAAGTTGAAAATCTCAGAAGAAATAACGCAAGGAGTGTGTGGGAGACAAACTCATTCTAATTCCTAAAGCTTAGAAGAGATAATTCTTACGAGAGCAAAGACGAGATCTAGGAGGCAGACTCGCAAGAGAAAGGTTAAAGGTCGAAGCCTTTGAACACTGACAAAATATTCCAAGGTGGAAGAAGTCAAAATATCAAGAGGAGGAGAGACAACAGTCATCAGATCGGTTGTGGGGAGGAGCCTGGACCGTTAGATCAACGTTCAACAGAACAAAGGAAGCACAGAGGAGAGGAACAGATCCCATCCATTAGATTTGAGCATGAAGGATCAACAACCGTTGGATCCGGAGGTAAGCGCATGAGACTTAACCCTTGTGTGCGTAGGAGAAGTGGACTTGTCAAAGTCCTGAAGTGATTTGGGACCATCCATCATCAAGGAGGACAAGTGGCGTAAAATCCACAAATTTGGACATTTGTGGACAAGGAGGAGGAGAAACAGCCAAAGTAAATCTTGGTCATTGATCTGAAAGTGGACGTGTGGCACCAGATCTGAAACTCTAGGTACAGATCACTATGGAGGAAAGCAGAGGATGAAAGCATTGAAGTCCCGAAGGAGATCTCGATTGTTGATCGAGGAGGAGGTCGAAGGACTGTTGATTTGGTCTTGGTCGGAAAGAGTCGAAGTCCCGAAGAGAACCAGGGCCATTGATTTGGAGATGATGCATGGTAGAAGATCTATCACTCTGGGGAAATTCACTCCGGAGATTTGTGTGTGTGGAGACTTGAGAACTCTCGAAGGCCAGAGAGCCGGATTTCATCAGAACTGTCCGATTGTTGAGGACAGGTGTTAATAGATCTTCCACTCCAGAAGATTTTCATATGGGGAAAAGCATATAGTTGAGATTTGAAACTCCCGAGGGCCGGAGAGATAGAATCAACCATAGTCGTTGATTTGGGAAGGGAGCTACGAGTCAAAAGATCATGTAGATCTGGGATCGCGTGTGGAAGGAGGATAGATAATAGTTGTTGATCACAGATCATCGCCAAGGGATTGGAGATCGAGGGACGAGTTGGATTGCAGGCCAGAACTTTCTCGGATGTTAAAAATCTAAGAGAGGTCCGCAATTTATACCATGGTTTTAACAAAGGGATGCATGGCAACTGGAGGTGAATTGTGGGGTGAAAATTGGGTTGGCCTAAAACCACTATTTCCCACGTCCGCAATCACATTTTTCCATGAGATCATAGCCCAGGGTATTATGAAGGAAGGGGCTAATGAAAAAGGGGCTAGCGTCTGAAACTTGGAGTTTTGGAAGTGCACAGGAATAATCCTGCGGGTCTGTGAGGACCTAGGCCTAAAGGAGAAAAGGGGGCTTGTGTATAACTGTTTTGGGTTCAATCACGAGCCTTAAGAGTCCATGTGACTTAGAATTTTGAAATATCCTTTGACCGGGAGGTCAGCAAACCCCACTGAGGTAGGGGCACTGCGTCGAAAGTGCTCAAGGAATAAATAGTCATGTACAGTGACTACAATGAGAGCACAAGAAGATTCAGGAATCCGGGAATAATTGAAGACTTCTAGGATCAACAAAGAAAAGTGGCACATGAGAAAGAAGTTGCTGCAATTTTTGGGGTAGAAAGTATGTTATGACTTGTTGAGTTAGCCAGAGGAAAGAATGCATGCATGTTTGCATGTGTTGATGGTGATGTTGTTGAATAAGGAAGGAAGCAACAAAGAGTTGAAGTGTTGGTTATAAGTTTTATAAAACAAGCATGAAAGATTCTAATTCCATCAGACTTTCAGGTAGTATAAAATTTATTAATGGCAGTCATGCAGGTATAAGTTTTTATTACTCTTGTTGCATAATTGTTGAAAGGAAATTTAGGTAAGAATTTCCTCAGCCAGAGTTATTTTTATAAAATCACAGGATAATATTATTGAGTGCATACCAGTAGATGTGGTAAAGGTTGGAGGCTTGTATAAATTCAAAGATTTTTAGCTTTTGAATGCACACACTAACATAGTAGAATGCCATGTTAATTTGGTTATGGAGTAATAACCAAAGAATTAAAAGATAAGAACTTGTTATAGGAATGAATGCCAATAAGCTAGTCATGTATGATACCAGGACCTGGTTGGATATGGCAAGGTATAGATATGAAAAGGTTATGAGCCACACAGGTACTAAAATCTTTCTACCTTTAAATAAAACTTGGACTGCAACCTTTTTTCTAACACTAATGAACACCACAAAATTATATTGTTGGTGTAGTGTTCAGGTCGAAAAGGAAGGCATCCAATTAATTGGGAAGACAATAGGAAGTGTGTGGGGAATGTATCAACACATTGGCCAGAATTCCAACTTACGAATGGTGAGATGCATGATTGAGATGAAGAGCATTATATAATTCAATGCAAGGTGCACTGAATAAGTATGCACTGAGAATTGCACTCATGCATAGTAAGTGATAGAATTGTATACTAAATGAAATGGTTAAATGCGTTTTAGAAGTACATGCATATATATTATTGCATGGAAATAATTGTTACTAACAATTGAAATGTTGTTAACTCATGAAGTTGAGGACATTTTAGGGAGGTTTTAGACATTGCAACAAGAAATTTGCAAGTCAAGTAGTCACATGAGCATTCACTATAGGAAATTTTTTGGTTCAGAAAAAGAAGTAATGAACTGACTTTTATTAATTATGAACATGCATATGCATAGAATGATGATCCATTCTATTTTATTAAATTGTTTGGTAATTATGATTGAATTGCTAGATGCATACAATTCTAAGTTCACTGCATATGGTTCTGGACATATTGCAAATGAATTATGATGTACAGGAAATACTGACAATTGTTGGCAGTATGCAAGATGAAGCCTTGTAGGAAAATGGTATACAGTTTGGTGCTTGTGGAAAACCACAAGGAAGGTTGCAATCTTAATATGGAAACAACCAAGAAGAATTATGAAATGGAATTTCATGTTTTGGGGAAAAAGTTGAATTCCCTTTTGAACTAAGTTTGAGTTCCTAAATGAATTATTTTATGTTTCCTTGTGATAACTGCATGTGGGAGATGCATATGATATGATGTTGATTAAAGTGGAATGTTGACTACAAAGAGTAGATCGGGAAGATGTTGATTGGAAATCGCTGAGGGCAGTTAGAACTACAGGAGCCACGATTCTCTGAGACTTCCTGAGCCAGCTTGTTGCTGAAGCCCAAGGAAAGGGAGGTGTAGCAGCCGATGGACTGTGTGGCAGTGAAGGTGTACACTCCCAGGGTGGGACAGACATGTGGGGAAGGAAAGACCGTTGGTTGGAGTGTTGCTGAGGTTTGGTACCTTGGCCTAGACCATGTTGATATGGAGGTCTTCTCAATCAAAAGATAAGTACAATTCTCTATTTATTGTATGTTGTATATCTTGTATACAGGTTATAATGTTATTAGAATTGCCTGTATATACATATCTATACATTACATATATGCTTGCATTACCTGCATCCATGACTGTACATAATGTGTTTCATGTTTCATTTTTTAAGAAATGTATACCCGATGCTAATCATGTTATTGATTGGAATGTGAATCAGGTAGAGCAAGAAGGCATTTTGCAAGTCCATCCGGTGCACATATTGGATCGAAAGAGAAAACAACTCCGGAATCAAGCCATAGGGCTTGTAAAGGTTTAGTGGACCTGGTACGGTCCTGAGGATGTGACATGGGAGCATGAGTATGCTATGCGGGCAGAATACCCGCATATTTTTGAATATTTTTGGAAATCTTATTGATGTTGTGTAAAAGTTGCACTCAGGACAATGCAAAAATAAGGGAAGGGGATTGTAATATCCCCAAGGATGAGCCCCAGTTGTATTTATAAATTGTAAACATGTTTTGTAGGCTGGTGAGATGAGTGTTGATAAGTTGGTGGGATTGTGTGTTTACTAGGCCAGAGAGCCTAGGTGTTAAAGGCTAGGAGCCTGATTTTGTATATGTAATTAAGAAGATCATTAATAAAATATAAACATTACTGCATCCAGACCGACCATGAAGAAAGAGTGATGGGGGACTAAGCTTCCACAAGGTTGGGTAAGGGAGGAGGCTAAGTGTGTGGGCCTAGGGGCTAAGCTAGGGGGATTGTCTCTAAAGGGGGTAATAATTTATTATTTCCTGAAGGCTAAGGTGGACAATTGATGAGTGCTCTCCTAAGTTCCTGGGAAAGGGAATGAATGAAAATGTGGTGCATGCAGCTCCAGGAAGACAAGTGTCGACCTGGGCACATGCAGTTAAAGCTGATGAGTTGAGCCATGTTGGGGGTTCGTCCTCCATTATGGCATCCATTGTCTATCCTATTTTGCAGGGCAACTGATCTCTAGATACCCTCACACACCTTTGAAAATCAGTAACCCGTGAGCCAAACCACGTTGGGGTTGGTGCACCCATTCTTCCATACTCAGCCTAAGTTCATTGGAATCCTTCTCGAGAAACCGTTTTGACCTCTGCATTGTTTCCTGGTCATGCACCCTGAAACCCCTGGGGAAAACCGACAGACTGATCCGCGTCTTCTGTGAAGCCCGAGCATCCCATATTTTTCTGTGTTGTGTGTGTCATAACTATTGGTTGTTGTGGCCATGCAATTCCTTGGTTGAGTGTGTATTTCTTCCACTGTATGTTCCTTTCTAAGCCTTGTTGTTGTCCTCCTTGTGCGGGAAAAAAGTTGAAGAAGCAGGTTGTCAGGCTTGTGTGAAACACTCTCTCCAGGTGAGGGAGGTGGTTGTGGTTGAAGAGGCAGGTTGTCAAGCATGTGGGCAATGCTCTCCAGGTGAGAGATTTTGTTGGGAAGTGGTTTTCTCCTAGAGAGAGTCCATCACCAGCTACGAAGCTCTGAGAATTCCGGTTCGGCCTGTTGCTGAAGCCCAAGGCAAGGGAGGTGAAGCATTCGATGGACTATGTGATAGTGAAGGTGTATACTCCTGGGGTGGGAAAGGCATGTGGAGAATGAGATTCCATGAGTATTTGGCGTAAGAAGGCTCTTGGAGAGAATCCTTCTAGTTGCACTGTGTAGTTTCCTAAACCTGAACCTAGTCTAGGATTCCCTTGTCCTGGGTGGAGCTTAGTCCTAGCTCAGGGGTGACCCACTGCTGAGAGTGATGAGCAGTGTGGTCTATGTCTGGGAGGTTTATGGAAGGTCTGCATGTAGTTGGTGGATTTACTCCAGCTAAAAGATAAGTATCATTTACGTGCTTAATTTTATGTTATGCATGCCTGTGATGCTGGAATGTTATCATGTATTCTGTTGCATATATGAATTACTGTCTATTACATTTAATATATGTATGGTAGCAGTAACTCTGTGATTATTGTGATTATGTTTTTTAATTCATTAAAAGGCATGCTATATATTTACATGTGAATGTTTCGCAGTGGTAGCATTACCCGGTCTCTGTGTTCGTCGGGGATGTTACAGTTTGGTATCGGAGCTAAGTGAAGGCTCCGAGTAGTGGCATTTCTTGGTATTGTTGGAAGACCGGGGATGTTACACGACCCCACTTATGATTGTAATTCTCTCTAGAGTAGATTTTATTCCAAACGATTTTTGTAAAAGAACAGTGAATGAAGAGATGGTTCGTATTTTCACTATCATTTTTTCACAACAGGCATCTACTAAGGCCTTCCCATCCTCTCCACTGGAGGTTTGGCCAAGTCAAAATCTTGTCGTTTGTTGCCATCCACAATAAGAGTTTAACCTTCAGTTGTAAATCCCACTTCCAAAAATTCTTACGCTATCCGGAAGTAGTCAACAAATTTTGAGTGGTGCAAATGGCTAAATAGACATTCTTTGTAGTAAGGTTCCCAGAAGTATCCCCCTCAATCCAGAGCAAATCATCAATGCTATCTATTAGGGTGATGCTTGAGGATTGAAGAGCTCGCCTAAACTGGTCCCACTCCACTGCCAAGTCCCCCAAGATTTCTAAATCAGAGCTTCCAATCCACTAAGACGAACAGGGGTCGTGTTGTTGCGCTTTCTAGGCATGTGCAAGCACGGTTATTCGTTTATGTTGCAAAGTAGACAAAAGATGTGAATACAAGAGCGATTGAAGTCCCAAATATAGAATTTGGTCTCTCCCGATCTCAACAAGGGACCCTGAACCTAGCTTCCAGCTAAGCCAATTGGTAACAAGATGAATCGATTTCAGAAGACCCTTACAAATTTTAGAAGCCGAAGACTGATAAAAATATTTTGAATGGAACCATTTACAAACTGTCATAGAGTGGAAATATTTTCCTTTAAAAACCTTTTGCCACATATCGTCTCTTGTTAGAACTCTCCAAAGCGTTGTAGCCACCAATGCTTTGTTGAAAGTATAAATGTTGATGAATCCCCACCCCCCAAAACGTTTTGGGTGAGAGAGAGTTTCCCATTTAGCTAGATGGAAATGATACGCATCCACATTCCCTTTCCACAGGAAATTGTGTAGCCGCTTTCTTAGTCTGTGGAGAATGGATAGTGGGACAACAACTAGTGATAACCAATACACAGACTAGATATCAAGTATAACTTTGCAAAGAGTATGTCTACCTCCCAGGGACAACCAGACAACCATCTAAAGCTCCAATGACTAATCCTCTTTTCCACTTTTGTTAAGACCAAAGCCAATCTTCAGCTCTCTGAATTCCATCTTTTAAGAAGTACCCCAGGTACTTGAAACTCCCATCTAGATCAATGAACTTAAATGGAAGAAGCTACTTGAAAGGGAAAATTTCAGCCTCCTCGAGACTAGAATAGTGTACAATAGATTTGTCAAGATTTACTTTTAATCTTGAGGCTGAAAAAAAAAATGAATAATGCGCTTGACCTTTTGTCATTCCTGCACTGATGCATTAGTCATCAGTAACACATCATCAACAAAAAATAGATGGAGTATTTTTGTCAATTTAGTAACTTTAATTCCAGTTAAGGAGCCTTCACTTTGACTAGATTTTAGTAGCAGGCTCAAACTTTCCATCACAAGTATGAAGAGTAAGGGAGATAGTGGACATCCCTGATGATGGCCTCTGCCAATCTTGAAAAAATTGGTGGCCTCTCCATTTATTAAGATAGCTAGGGACACAGAGATAACACATTCCAGAATCCAGTTTTTCAAATGAGTCTCAAATCCCACCTGGATTAAGATCAGTCTCGGGAAGTCCCAATTTACGCAATCATAGGCTTTTTGAAGGTCTAGTTTAATAATTAAGGCTTTTAAATGCTTCTGTTTGATGCTATTAATGCATTCATGAGTAGTTCCAATTGCATCATGGATCAAACTCCCTTCCAAAAATCCAAACTGTTATGCCAAGAGATTCCTCAACAAAATCGGCTTAATAAGGTTTCTATAACTTTTGAGATTAATTTGTAAACCAGATTGCATAAAGATATCGGTCGATGGTCCCCAAAAGTATGTGGTTTGTTGGACTTTGGAATCAAGGCCAAAAACGTGGAATTAAGATTTCCAACAATGCGTCCACCAGATCTAATTGACTCCACCAGTGCCAGAAGATCTTCACTTATCAAATCAAAGAAATGAGAGAAAAATTCCAAAGTCCAGCCATCCGGGCCTGGACTTTTTTCTCTTTTGAATTGTGATAAGATCGATTTTAAGATGAGCCATGGAGGTTGACAAAATGAGCCATGGAGGTTGTTATAAACTTGAGGTTGGACTACATGAAGTTTGGAGAAGTCCAAGCCCATTATTTTCTCTACCAACAAAGTGATTTTGTGATCAATCAACTTGATTTGCACTTGCACGTTGTCCACTTAGAGTAAGATTTCATTGTTGGCATCTTTATTCTCCACCAACAATTTATCTATCATGAATTTCGTTTATCCATCATGAATTTCTTCTACAAATATAAAACCATTCTCTTGTAATATTTAGTTTATCAACAGTTTATTCATCATGAATTTCATCTACCAATATAAAAGCATTGTCTTGTGATATTTAGTTTCTGAAGTTCTAGACGAACCAATATCCAAAACCTAAGGATAAATATCTGCATCCACTTCCTCATCCTGAATAAAATGTAGATGCAATTGAACCTCAACCTCACAAAAGTCAATCTCTACTCCTTTGCATCTAGTTGCACCCACGATACATGGAGCCTACCACAACGTGTACGAGTCCTATGACTAGAGACACCTCTAGATAAAGTTCCACTTTACTTGTAAAAAATCTTCATTTGGTTATATAATAAGTTTCACTTGGTAGTCCTAAAGCTTTGTAAAAAGAGAAAGTGAAGAAATAAGTTAATTTTGTAATGTTTTATTTTTATTTTATGTTTATTGAAATTTGATGATTTAATTAGTAAAAGTTTTGATTAATTGAAATTTTAATGGATTTCAAAAAAAAATTGAGTCAAATTTATTTAAAAAGGAGAAGACACCATTCTTAAGACAATATATATATATTATTATATATGAAATTTGAACTTTGTTAAACTCTAACGGATTTAATATTATTCTTTATTTTAAAAATAAAATATTTTAGTATTATTCTAAATAAAAAGTTTTGGAAAATGAGATCTCGTAGAAAGCAACATTTGATTTTGTGACTAGCCTCCGGAAAACGAGATCTTGCAGAAATCAACGGTTGATTTTGTGTTGAATGAGACGGCCACTAGTCGAGCCGGCTTTCTTGATTTTGTGTTGAATGAGACGTCCACTAGTCGAGCCGGCTTCCTTCATAAACCTTCTAGTCGCCTCATCCCTTCCATTGTATTGGATTGAATTGCGTACCTATACAAGAAATCAATAATTTAAAGAAGATCAAAATTGTTCATAGTAAAAAACTATTTGAGCATTGAATGTCTCCCCAAAAAACTAGTTAAATGCATAAACAAAAGATAGAAAAAAAAAAAAAACACTTATAAAGGTGTGTCACCAATTATTATAAGAAAGGTGCCACTCATAAGCTTCAATATCTCTGGTTTACTTCTGCATATTTTTCTACCTTGCTTTTTAACAACCAATAAAAAAAATAGTGAGCAAAAGTTTGTTTTGTTCCTCTAGGGTATTCATCCTCAATAAGAGCTTAAAAATTCAAGCTCCTTGGTGAGCATAGCCCATGGGAAAGAGTCGAATCGTCGTAACTAATTAAGAACTAAAGGTGTAACTAATTAAGAACTAAAGGTGTAAGGTACCAGATCTGTTATATTAGCAGAATAGAGAAACAATGCAGAGAATAACATTGAGATAGCAACAAAACACTGAAATACTACAGTGATAACAAAAAAATAACAAATTATATGGAACCACAACACCATAATTATACTTTTATTGATAGGAAACAATGTTCACTTGCCTCTTCAAGGGGGAAACCTCCAACAGAGTAGAGATCTATTATAATATTTTTCCAAGACAAAACTTCTCATACTCTCTTCTCTTATTTATACTAAATCTATCTATCCCAAAGAACAATCTAGAGGAAGATCCTTCTAGAAGCGAAAACTTCTATTAGGTGTTTTTACAATTGACTTATTCCTCCTTATTGGTAGGCCTTATTAATATTGACCTTTATTACATGGAAATATATCATTCTACCCACCTAAGGGGTTAGGTAGGTTAGGTCTCTAACATGCTCTCCCCCTTAAAATTAGCCTTGTCCTCGGGTCTTGAGATGAGGAAATTTTTGCAGAATGTTAGTTGGCTCCCAGGTGGCATCGACTGGAGTTGTATATTTTCACTGAACTAACACTTCCTTGATGGTGCGCTAATGAAGACGACAATCATGTTGGTCCAAAAATGCTTGTGGTTACAACCAAATGGATCCTTCTTCATCCAACTCGGGAAGGCTGGTTTGAGTTTGACACTTAGTTCCAATCACTTTCTTTAAGCAAGAGACATGAAAAACATGATGGAGCTTGGAAGAACTAGGCAAAGCTAACCGATAGGCCACGTGTTCCATGTGCTTGAGAACTGTATAAGGACCATAAAATTTGGGCGCCAGTTTCTGACAATGTTCAACCTTGAGTGAAGTTTGTTTATAAGGTTGCAAATGAAGAAATACTTGGTTGCCTTCAACAAATTGATGTTCTGAGGGACCTTGATTGACTTGTTGCTTCATGCAATTATGAGCCACGAACAAATTCTCTTTGAGGGTATGAAGAATAGCCTCTCAAACTATAAGTGTTTGGTCAACCGCCTGAACCTTTGAGACACCTGGCATGTAGGAGAGAACGAAAGGTGGCTTTTGTCCATATACAGCTTCAAAAGGAGTCATGCAAGTAGATATATGGTAAGAAGTGTTGTACCACCATTCAACTAATGGTAACCATTGAGCCCATTGATTTTTCCTTTTAGAGGCAAAACACCCGAAACAAGTCTCCAAACACTTGTTGACAACTTCAGTTTGACCATCATTCTGGGGATGATAGGCGGTGCTGAGATGCAATTGGGTACCCTGTAGCATGAACAATTATTGCCAAAACTTGCTAGTGAAAGTGGGGTCTCGATCAGAAACAATAGAATGAGGCATTCCATGAAGCTTGAAGAAATGATCAATGAAAAGTTGAGCCACAATGGATGCAATAAATGGATGTTGAAGAGAACAAAAATGAGCATACTTGGAAAAATGATCAACTACCACCATGATGACTGACTCATTGCCTGATTTTGGTAATCCCACAATGAAATCCATGGAGATGTCCCTCCAAATAGAAAGTGGAATCGGAAGCGGTTGGAGTGTGCCAGGGGCTTTGATTGTTTCTCCCTTGTTATGTTGACAAACATCACATTCTGCGACAAAATTGTGAACGTCCTTTTTCATACCATCCCAGAAAAAAGAACATTTAACCCTGCCATAAGCTTTGGTAAACCCCGAGTGTCCATCGATGGGAGTCACATGAAGCTCGGAAATCACCGTGGATTTAAGTTGTGATTGTTTACTTAAATACAAACAGACTTTGTAGCAAAGCTCATCATTGTGCCAAGAGTACCCTGGGGACACTGTATAATTGTCTTGCAATTGTTGGATCAGATGCAAAATATTAGGATCTTGTAGCCATTCCTAATGAACATCTTGGAGCCAATCTGGGACAATGAAGGATAGGGAGAAAAGGGACCCTTCATCTTCATATTTTCGAGAAAGATCTTCAAAAACCACATTTTCTTTGCCTTTCTTGTAAATGATCTCATAATCATATCCAAAGAGCTTAGCTACCCATTTTTGTTTCTCTGGAGAGGAAGGTCGTTGCTCTAGAAAATACTTCAGGCTTTAATGATTTGTCTTAATTTGGAAGTGTTGTCCAAAGAGATAAGGGCACCCGAGATCCACTGCATACAAAATATCCAACATTTCCTTTTCATAAATTGATTGGCCCAAATGGCAGTCTAACTATTGTTTGTCGGTAAAAGCCAAAGGTTTGTCCTCTTGCATAAGGACTAATCCAATTCCTCTCCCAGAGGCATCACATTCTAGGAAAAAGGTCTTTTTGAAATCAGGAAGGGCCAAGACCGGACTAGTGCACATAGCCGCCTTCAATGCTTGAAAAGCCTAATAAGTTGTGAGAGTCCAAGTGAAAGAATTATTTTTAAGTATAGCAGTGAGAGGCACCACAATCTTTCCATAATTCTAAACAAACTTACGATAATATCTCATTAAACCTAGAATCCTATGCAATATTTTGATAGTCTTGGGGCGAGGCCAATCCTGCATGGATTCAATCTTCTCAGGATCCACCCGGACATTGGCCTTGCCAACAATATGACCCAAGTGCTCAACTTCCGAGGTGTAAAAGGAACATTTAGAGTGCTTGAGGAAAAGTTGATGCTGAGAGAGTAGATAAAGAACTTGATCCACATGGGCAAGATGGGATTGCCAAGTTTTACTATAGATGAGAATATCATCAAAGAAACCTAAGACATAATGACAGAGAAAAGGACGAAATACATGATTCATGAGCCTTTGGAAGGTGGAGGGGGCATTACACAGGCCAAAGGGCATGACCAAGAACTCATAGTGACCTTCATGAGTTCGAAAAGCAGTCTTGGGGATGTCAACTTCTTGCATACGAATCTGGTGGTAGCTAGAATGCAGATCAAGTTTGGTGAAATACTGAGCACCACTCAACTCATCCAAGAGATCATCAATGACAGGAATGGGGAAATTTTCCTTGAGAGTTATTTTATTAAGGTCACGAAAGTCAGGACACATGCGCCAAGTACCTTCTTTCTTAAGTACTATGACCACAGGAGAAGAATAAGGGTTGGTACTGGGGCGAATAACACCCACTTGGAGCAATTCCTGCACGATTTTCTCAATTTCATTATTTTTGGAAAAGGGATGATGACAATGGTGAACACTGGGAGGAAGTCTACCAGGAACAAGGGTGTTACACATTATTTTCGTCATCCCTATGATCGTTAATGATGTAAACCTATCTATTGCCTTTAGAGGGGTCACAGTGGCCTGAGTTCCTGAAGAGAGAAGGAAGAAGA
>JZKD02S1706609.1:318810-334171 GCA_000966675.3 Picea glauca
TTCAATATTTAAAACTTAAGGAAAGCGTCCTATTCTGTCATGTTTTGTTCTAGATCCAGGTGGATCTAGGGAGATCGGTTTGTGTCCGCACTTACGGATTTATCCATAAACAAAGGGGTATGGAATGATAATGAACAACACGAGAAGGCGAAAGTCCCTGAGGAGTGGAAAAAATAACTTCATGTTTGGAGAGTGGCTTGGAGGTCAAGATGCATAGAGGGTGTCTCAACCACGTGAATAGAATGGTGTTGAGATATAGTATGGGAGTGGACTTTTTTTAGGAGTTTTTCCATGCGATGGGAACTTATGATCTTAGGAGAACCAATTGTGAGACCTTGGAAGTGATACCTTTGTCCCTCCTGTTGGAATTGCATGGTTAATTCCTTAAAATCCATAAGAATGGCACCTAAAGTGTGTAACCATTCAACACCTAGCACAATGTCACACCCACCCATTTTGATGGAAAACATATGAGATTTTAGGTGGTAGTGTCCAATTTGAAGATGTACATTTTCACAATGCCCACCATATTTCATGGACCCACCATTAGATATCACGATTTGAAAATTATTGACAACATGAATATAACAATTGGTTTCTTAGGCAATGAAATGATGCATAAAATTGTGGGTGCTACCACTATCAACCAGGATGATGACCTTCCTATTCTTAATATAGCCAATGAGCTTGAGAGTTTGGGGAGCAGAGAAACCAGTGAGAGCATGTGAGGAAATGAGTGGTTCAACTTTAGGTGGGTCAGCGAGCTCCGAGGTAGAATCAGGAAGGGAGGGATATTCAACAAGTGGAACTATCACATCTTCTTCAAAAACACCTTTGAAAATGGCCATAAAAAGTTTTTGTTCCTTACACTTGTGCCCCGGAAAATATTTTTCATCACAATTATAGAAAAGACCCTTCAATTGGAATTCAACCATTTCATCCCTAGTTAATTTATGGACCTTTAGGGGAGTGATAGGGGGGTTAGGATTAGTGGGTCGAGGACGAGGAACAAAACATGGTTTTCTGTTCTGGGAAAAAACAACTTGTTAGGCCTCTTTAGCACGTGTAGTAGCGTCCAACCAAGTATGAGGGTGGGCCATGAGAACCTGGGATCATGTTTTATCCTTGAGGCCACTGATAAATAATTCACAAAAGAACGCATCTGACATGCCCTCTTTTCGAAAGGCCAAATGCTAAAAAAAAATGATAAAGTCTTCCAATGTTCCTGACTGTTTAAACTTGGTCAAACAACTAACATAGTGGGTATCATTATCAAAGTGGGCATCGAGATCTGCAACAAACTAGGTCTAGGAAATATACCCCTGACATGAATTTTTATGCCAATGCCACCATTGCCAGCGTTCAGGATCTAGATAGAGGAAATCATAGCGAATTTTGACCAACTCATTAGTAATACCATGTAGAGAAAAATAATGCTTCATTTGAGTGAACCAACCCGTAGGATTGGAGCCATCAAATTTATTGACCTCTACACGGGGAAGATGGGGTTCACAATGAAAGGAGTTGGATTGAAAATTTAGACACTGAGAGGAATCAACAACATCGAGTTGGTTTGATGAGGAAGGACCCGTATGGCGGTTCAACAATTGATTGACATCAGACTAGAGGGTAGTAAATTGGGTTGTGAAGTTGGCTTCCATGGTGTCAAATGTGTGTTCTACTTTTGCAATGCGAGAATTGGTAGAGCCAAAATCAGATGTCATATGTTCGATGGATGCATGGGATTGATTGACAGAAGCTTGGAGTTCTTGGTTGCGAGTGGTGGCCATTTGGAGAGGGGATGTGCGGGGAAGGGAAAATGGGTGGCCGAGACCACAAAAAGGAACTTATAAGTGATAGGTATCACGACAATCAGTGTGAGAAGCGAAATAAAATGGAATAGGTGGAAAAGTAAGGAAACTAGGAAGGGGTCGGGTCCACTGAAACAAAAAGGATTAAAGATGAAGGGTATGACTGCGATAAGGGAGAAAAGGGGAATCTAATGGAATAGGTCCCAAATAAGTCTGACGGCGAGACCACTATACTATTTTTTTTTTTACTTCTGTGGAGTTATACTCTAACCTAAGAATATTGCAGTGACAAAATTCCCAAATGCTTAACAAGAAGAAATGTGTAGTAATTTCGCAACCCGAATGCAGGAGTCACAGTTGCGTGGCAATAGATCTTGTCTATTATATATTTTTTTCTTTCCATCCCAAGGGTTAGGGTATTCAAGGGTTCTACAGTCAAGGGTTTTCCTTGTGCTATAGATCTCTTATATATGTGCAGGGTCCAACAATAGTACTCAGCCTAATATCTCAGGGCACCATTTAAGGAGGCTAGACTGTGCCCTTAGTCGTACTACCCGACTACCCACATACTAGAGTGTATCTTCATGAGTGTTGTTCTTGGTGGCACTATAGAAGTTAGACAACTGATCAATTTATCTATAGAGGGCTTCAGGAGATCTAGGTCGATCCATATACATGTGTTGTCTGATGCGCTACCACTCTAAGGGGTACCAACAAGGGTTACAACGGTGGCCAACAAATGTGTGCTTAAGTACCACATGTATTTCCTGCATGTATGACTCCCCGACCATGGGTTTATGCATGTAATGATAGATCTCTATAGCTTTAAGATGCCAAAATACTTCTCTACCTTGGAAAAAATTAACCCACAATTTTCTGTTGAGGAAAGTGCTCTGACACCACTTGTAAGGTACAAGATCTGTTATATTAGTAGAATAAAGAAATAATGCAGAGAATAACACTGAGATAGCAACAAAAGACTAAAATAATGCAGTGATAACAATGAAACAACAAATTATGGGGACCCACAACATCAGAATTATACCTTTATTGATAGGAAACAATGTTCACTTGCCTCTTCGAGGGGGAAACCTCCAACAAAGTAGAGCTCTATTACAATAATTTTCCAAGCCAAAACTTCTCATACCCTCTACTCTTATTTATACTAAATCTATCTATCCCAAAGAACAATCTAGAGGAATGTCCTTCTAGAAGCGTAAGCTTCTATTAGATCTTCTTACAATTGACTTATTCCTCCTTATTGCTAGGCCTTATTAATATTGACCTTTATTACATGGAAATTTATTATTCTACCCACTTGAGGGGTTAGGTAGGTTAGGTCCCTAATAGAAGGGAAGTGCTAAGTGCGTCACATGGCTAGGCACATGGTCTAAATGCATTTCCCATGCACCGACGTCCAAGGTCTCGTGTCTCATGTTTGAATTACATATTAATATATAATTACTTTATAGGAATTACATGAGGGTTGCTATGTGATTTGGAATTACAAGATCTAGCCATAATTTGAATTATATATTAATATATAATTACTTTATAGGAATTACATGAGAGTTTCTATGTGATTTGTAATTACAAGAGGGTTTCTATTTAAATTTAGTGTTTACTTATATTTTAACGATGCATCAAAGAAAAGTATATAACTGGTAGGGTGGTGCATCAAAGTACAAATAACACACTGGGTCGTTAAAGTACATGGCAGACCATCCTTATCAGATATATTTTTACGCAGTACAATGGTAAACGTGCACACCTAGGCATTCATGTTTACCAAACACACCACTAAGAAATGTAACATTGTGTTGCGGTGCACCCCTTAAATTTTTTGGTGGAACCGTATGCAGTGTGATAGTAACTACCAAAACGCACTGCAAAAAGTTCCGTACTCAGAAATTTGGAAAATTTTATGTGACGATGCTTCAACGTTCATTACATGCACCAATGCATGTAATGAACGTATATGCACTGCATTTTTGCTAATTTATAAATAATTGTTTACGTGCATTAACACACACACACACACATATATATATATTGGTTTAAGCAGTGCGTAGGATAAATGTAACACACCAGGGTGTATGTGTTGTAGTGTAGCGCCCTAGTGTGCTACTGTTTTCCAACGAACCACATAACATAGTAGAATATATTTTGTTCAGTTTTTTACTTTACATGTATGCATTGTGGATGATGCTTACAATATATACGCACCGTCGACGATGCATAGCTATTTTTTGGGTGCATCGATAATGCAATTAACTTATTTTTTGAAGTTATTTTTCCGTATTTGTAGATAAATTTACCATTCAATAGATTTTTTTTATCTTTTATATATGAGTGAGGCTAATGTATTTCATATGTTAATCATGCAGATACATGAGTGGAGAGAGAAACAACAACAGGGGTGGACTTGTACAATGTTGTATGGGAATGGGAGGCGAGGGAGAGGGATTTATACCATCACCCTATTACTACAACGACTCATGTTCTATTGAGGAATGTAGGCCTCCTTAAGTACTATCAAGAGGCTACATCCCTTAAGGAGCACTCCGGGTCGTTGGTGCATTTGATCCGTCGATGGGATGTCCATCGATGGGATTTTCGTGTGGGTCCAGATCAGTGGTACCATCCCACTGAGGAGGGTATTTACTTTATCACTAGGCTATCCAAGAGAGGGGATGATTTTCCCTAGTTATGAGATGTCCTATTAGGTGTTTCAATTGAGATTCAACTTATGTACTCTCAGCGATATATTGGGGTTGTTGTACTATCCCCAGCTGATTTTCAGGTGTCTAGTGGACAACTAGAAATCACTTCTTTCAGTGTAGAGGAGGTTAGGTGCCTCTCACTATTAGTGACTACCATAGCCCATTTTACCAGTGATGGGAAGTGCATTAGCTTGCCTCTTTTGTATTATGTTGATTTTTTGGTACAGACGCCAGAGTGTATCAGATGGTTTTCCATTTTTTGTGCGGTATTTTTGTATAGCGCTAAATGTCGTGCTATGATACGTGGGAGGTCGAACTTCACTTTTGCCTCAGATCTGCTTTGCTTATTTTTTGAGAGGTTTCCAGAGACGAGTTCGAATTTTTTTTGTCATCTTGCTAGAACGAGGAATCATGTATGGATGCGCATGTGGGGGGAGATGATGCCCAAGAGGGGTCGGGCGGAGTTTCTGGTTAGGATTTCACTAAACGTACTAGGGATACTAGGAAGTGCGGCAAATCACATATTCGTCATGGTGTCATGTCCTTACATGCATTTGGATTGGCGAGGATGTTTGAACATCCTCTTCACACTAGATGATAGAGGTAATATTAGTGTTTTGTTTAAATTAATATAGTTTCATTTTATTGTCTTACTTAATTAGAATAAAATTAATTCTAACACATTCTTTAGCTTGTTTTTATTAAATTGTTTAATGAATTCAGTGTGTAATTATTGTTCTGTACTATATATTTTGAAGATATTGGCACTTTCAATGGGGACATGCCTCCTCCCCTAGCATATGACGATGAGGAGATGATGCCTGAGGCCACGACAGGCCAGGGTCCTCGGGTGTAGATACCTAATGACATGCGTCGTAGGCCCGATACCAGATTCAGTTTGGAGTTGAGCGACCGACTCTCTGTACTTTTGACAAAGGTGGGAGTCCTCCATTCCCTAATGCAAGACATCGGGGAAGATCCTACATTCTTGGATATTTGGAGGGAGATGTCACGTGGTTTAATGACTCTTATGTGTTAGATCATCGGAGTTGTCAGGCTACTAGCAGCGAGGAGGACTCTTGATGATATGAACAACTCTTCTTCTAGTACGACCCATTCGTCCAGTAACCCATCGATTTATGAGAGTGGTTGTAATCACATTTCTCCACATCCTCCTACTCCTCGTTCAACTCACCCAGATCATGAGGAGGAAACACGTGTTCCTCCTCCTCTTTCACCTCACCTAGATGATTATGTTAGACCTATTCCTCATCCTCCTCTTTCACCTCACTTAGATGATCAGGAAGGACCTATTCATCATCCATCATATTCCACTGCATACCAGGCCTCCACTACTATTGTAGATATGTGTATTATCCCATTGGCTGGACCAAATATGTTATAACAATTATTTTACTTGTTTATTGATCATGTTGATAATGTGCTTAATTTATATGTTGGTGTTGATGTGTATATCGTTCGGTCATGTTATATATGTTTGTTAAATGTGCTTGATAGTTGTGTATGTTATAACATTGTTCATTACACGTGCATTTTTCATGTTGATCATGATGATATACTTAATTAATTTATATGTTGGTGTTGATGTGTACATTTTTAGGTCATGTTAGATATGTTTAATGTTAAATGTGYTTGATARTTGTGTATSTTAAATGATGCTTGTTMGATGTGTGTGATGATGATGTTAGAAAATTCTTGTCTTTTCTAGATGTGATCRGAATGATGATRCCCAATTAAATTATTAGATATGTGTGCTAGCTAATTAATGATGTTTATATGTGCTAGAGGTATATATAATTACATGATGTTAGCTAGCGAATATAAATGTGTATTTTAGATGTTGTTTATGTTTGTTATAAGATGATTATCATCATCATGTTTATTTTTGTAAATTACAAAGTTCCATATGGTTGAAACTATAATTATAAATTGAAACTATAATTGCATAGATAGTTAATTTTAAGTATTTTTTTTTTCAAAAAACAAATTACATATGAATAGATATTATTTTCCTTTGTACTAATTACTCTTTTTGAATAGACTCTTCTACACTAAAAAATGTTATTATAAAAAGTTATGATCTCCAATGATAAGCATTCTATTGTCTTTAAAATTTTATGGATGCAAATCTTCCTATTTTTATTTTTGTCATTATTTCATAAGTTAATTGCTATCAAATTTTAAATTACTTCATTAATTGTGGTTTTGCTCAACATTGGGGGCATAATTTTATAAATATTTTCAAAATCAATGATAAAAGTATGTAAACTAACAAACACTACATTAGTTAAAAACCAAATTATCACAAAATCATGTTATAAATTTAATTTTTTAATTATAAACCACATTTTTTTGTTAATCTTACTTTTAAATATATAAAATAAATGAACATAAACTCGAATCATCATGTTAACATATCCTAAAAAATGTTGTACTATTAAACATACATATCAACCATATCATTACATATAATTATATCAATATAAAAAGTAGAATTTCATATCCCATTAAAAGTTCAACTGGACATTTAACATTTTTCAGTATTTCAAAATTGACAAAAATTAAAGAAGATGAAACATTTTAAAATATATGCAATGACATATAAATATGTTCAAATAACAATATTTCCATGCAATCACAAATGATTTGAAAGACAAACACATTACACATCAAAATAACTGTTAATCAACTAAAATTGTTCAAAGATTTGATATAATTAACTTAACATTTCCTCTGTCAGAAGATGGATAAAAAACAATATAATTAACGAAATAAATAATATAACAAAAAGATACAACAAAAATATTAAATATGAAATAAAACATGTACATATCACTTTTTGTCAAGTCATCACCCTCATTATATTCCTCACTTGGCATGATAACACTGTTGTTCTCAAAATATGTTTTGATCTAGGGTCATGTCTTAATACAAATCACCAATCCCTATCCAACACATATGGGTAAAGGAACACTTGGTTGCAGTGTTTTTGGAAAACATAAGGCTCCTTAGCTTCATCCCACATATTTTTAGAGTTGATACATATCATCCCACTATCATGATATTCCTTTACATTATTCCGATCAAAGGTATCCCACCACTTGCACCTAAAAATAACACATTGGAAATAAGAGAAGTCCACTCGAATGATCTCTTGCATATTTCCAACACAACCTAACTTCCCATGTATGGTGTTATGATCATGGTGGCTAGCACGACTAGATTTTCCAAACTTGACTTCCACTCCACAATATTGTTTCATGTGTCCATCATCAACATCCTCTATGTGAAAATGATGTCCATATTCCCACATAGATGGGAACAAATGCACCTATAAAAAAGTGAACAAATCATAGAGTCAATATGTGTCTAATAACCCGACCATTAAAATATAAAATAATATATATGTACTTACAATTCAAATGTGCATTACAAAGTTAAAAATTATGTACATGAAAACATTATTACCGAGTTGCTGCAACCAATCCCTATGTTTAGTGCATGCTCTTATTCACGTGGGTAATGACTGGATGCACCATATTTCTCTCTGACTTGGTCAACAACCCAATTGTTGGGGCATATCATTGACATATTTTCTTTTAAATGATTAGGATAAGGCATGCTTCTACCATTCAACCGTCTGAATTCTTTTCTGTCACTTTCCCATTTTCTCCTCTTCTATTCGTACAATGCGACCCATGACTGTGTTTCCTCCAAATTGTAAATAATGAATTTATTGATGGAATCAATTTTTGAATTTGTTGATGGATTCATGAAATCAAACCAATATATAGTACATATGAGATCATGAAAATATGCATTATGAAGTTCAGTGTGAATAGTTACTGTGTAGAAATTTAACAAAAGATAAGTCACTAACTATTTATCAAGCACCTTTTTCCATTTGTTTGGAGAAGCTCCCCTTCTCTTTCATCTTCATTGTTAGAAAAAATAGGATTGCAGAGCAATAAAATAAAACAAATGTGGAAATAAAACATAGAATATACAAAATACAATAGAGACACAGATATACATGGTTCACCTAGTGTGGGCTACATCCACCAGAGAAATTTTCAGGTCCTTCCTTTTTATTATCCAACAAAATGAAGGGATACAACCTACAACACACCCGTTGTAACTTCCTCTTCTTTCTCTCACAGTCTCCTCTCTTAGAATACAATATTCGCAATGATGCATAGCCGCAATACATTTCCCTCATAAAAGAGGGTTTCCTTCTAGGATAAAAAACCCTAACATAACTTCTACTGTCATATCTATGACCTTATAATGAACGGTCCAGATTTACTATGAAAATACAATATACATTTACAAGGAAATTTTAGCCTTGGGGGATGATCCCCATGGACCCCACAGGGGGGAAATCCCCCCCTGCAACCCTCCCGTGTGGAGGGGTGCACAGTATTCATCGGGTATAAACACGACTGAAAACAAAGACCTATGAAACAAGAAGATAATCAAGATCCACAACCAACAATATCCCACTTGGAGACTGATCACAACAACTCCTTTGATGTTGTATCTTCTAGACTATGATCCTTCTTGGACCTAGAAAATTTCTCATCTTCACCTTCATTCTTGAAGACCAATTGAAACTAAGTAGGAACTCAGTTTCTCCTTGGTTACTCTCTTTGTTAACATGTATGCAAGATTATGGCTAGTATGTATCTTTTCCAACTTCAAATGTCCATCTTCCAAGATTGATCATATGAAATGGTACCTGATTTGTATATTCTTAGTATTTGAATGGAATGTTGAGTTATTTGCAAGATGAATGACACTCTCACTGTCATAGTACAACCTGCTATTCTCCTACTTCTTTCCCAATTCCTCCATAAACCTCTTTAACCAAATCCTTTCTTTACTATCCTTTGTAGCAACAACATACTCTGCTTATGTTGTTGAAAGTGAAACAACCTTTTGTAGTTTTTAAATCCAACTTATTGTTGTTCCACTTTTCTAGATGATTTTTAGGCTGATATTCCTCTTTAAAAAAAAGACCTAATTTTCTTGTATGAAAACAATGACGTTTTTCTTTATCTAGTGAAAGATGCTCTCTTCAGTTTAGCTCTGATAACATGTTAAGGTTTAAGTTATTATTAGGTTTCTTTTCAATTTACTAGATAACCATAGCATAGATAGGATGACTGAGAGAAAAACAATCACAATATACACAACATTTATCCTGGGAAACCCTCATGGGGGAGAAAACCCAACAAAAAATTCCTTAATATAGATAGCCAATATAATGCCAAGACAATAAACCAAACACTAGAGACTATCCTCCACTGAGCAATGTGCCTCTCTCTTCCTTCTTCTCCCAACTAAAGATACCAAACTTGCGTACTGAGTGAGCAAATGAGTGAGTGATCGAATGAGACGCTGGCTTCCTTTATTTATACAAAATGGAAGGTGTTGGAAAGGTGTCTCTTCACTAGGAAGAGACGACTTGTCTTCTTAATGGTTAAAACCACTTTAATTTTCTTGGGGGACGACTTCTAAATTTTCATAATATATTTAGGGTTTGACCAATCCACAAAAGGGGATTGATCTAATGAATAATAACTCAATAATAAATAAAATACTCTTTGTAGTTAGAATATTTCAACAGGTCCAAGCTTGGCCAAGGTGGTGAAATATTCCTCCCTCACCATTCTACTTAAGTTTCTATTCAGTCCAGATACAATTCAGGGGTCATTTGTGCAAGCAAGGCGCAGAGTGAAGAATTTTCCAACAGGGTGGGCACACCAGTTGAGGAGAGGAGATTTGATTTTCATTAGGGAGGCTAGATATACAATATAAATCATTCCACGAGTGGTTTCTACCACCCTAGATCCTTTTTGCATTAGTGTATGAGGGTATTCTTCTACATATCCATTCTATTAGCCATTGGGGCATATTTCTCTTCAGGAGGACGCATTATACATAGTGGATTTAGTGATTTGGAGTGTGAGATCACTCCTAACAACTAGAAGATTCATCACAAGAGTTCTCTATCATATGATCTATAGATCTGCAGTTGGTTTCAGTGGTTTGGAGACTAAATAAGAGGAGGTTGAAATGCTTAGCTTGCTTCAACCAAAGAGGGCACACTTTGCTACAAAAGACAACACCTATAGCAAGGGAAAGAGATGGGTCTTGGATATATTTGGTATTCGGTGTGGGGAGGCTCTTTAGAGATCATATCTTCATCCTTATATTTTATTTTGGAGGTATTATCAACCACACACATTATGCTTCTATATATATTCTAGACCGTCTCTATTATTGTATGAGGTCAGTTATATACTTAAATAAAACTCGGATCTGAGGTATCTATGGCTATTTCTTATGTTACTTCTCTTGTATATTGTTGTATATATGTATTTTATATATCTCTATCATTTATTTGCTACAAACTATACAAAACCATTATCATAAACCCCAGTGCAACTCAAGATGACCAAATATGCAAATTGTATGACCAAATACTACAACCAAAACATATAAAATTTAAATGTTCCAAGCAAATCCACTTGGGAACATTACAATGTTGTCATTTGGTCATAGATGGAGAAAGTACATAAAATCTAGTATCCACATAATTAATGGAGAAGTTAAAATTAAAAAGTATTCGACATCTGAATGTGTATTGGGTTTCATGGTTGAAAGGGGGACAATAGGTGATCATGACTGAACAATGCTTGTCAAAATTTCAGATTGGAAAATTTAGTGAGAAGGTATTGTGTGACATAGTTGATATGGATACCTATCACGTATTACTCGAAAGACCATGGTTGCTTGAATTTTTTTTTTCCATGATGGAAGGAAGAATACTTATGAATTTTTAAAGGATGGGCATCGATATATGTTGGAGCCAATGGTAGAGGTTGAGTTATGTGCTAGCGATAGCAAAGGAAATGACAACATAAATTTTTGTAGCAGTGTTCCCATTATGATGTGATCAACTAAAGAATTTTTGAGAGAGTAAAAAAATACCCATTTTTTCTCCTTAATACCAAGACAAGTTTAAAAAATTGGAAAAATGAGCTCCATGCCACCGGAAATTCAACCTTTGTTGAATGAATTTAAATACATTGTTGGAGATGATCTACCAGTAGGTTTACCTCCCTTGAGGAGTATATCACATCAAATTTATTTTATGCTAGGATCAAGTCTACTGAATAAAGATCATTATCGGATCACACTAGTAGAGAGTGAGGAATTTTATAGACATGTGCAAGAGTTGCTTGATAGAGGACTGATCCGAGATAGTTTAATTCCATGTGTTATACCTATCCTATTGACACCCAAGAAAGGGGGTGAATGACAAATGCGTATTGATTCACGAGCTATTAAGAACATTACTTTTAAGTACATATTTCTCTTACCAAGGATGGACAATCTTGTGGACTATTTGAGTGGGGCCAAGTACTTTTCAGAGATTGAGTTGAAGAGTAGGAAGCCAACCCATCCCAAGCATAGTTCAAAAATTAAACATCTTCAAGGGGGGGGGATTGCAAGTGTTATTGAGTGATCCCTAACAAATAATAAAGTATAGACATCAAAACAAGTCCAATACTCGAAGCTAGAACTATAGATATGGGATAAAAAACCATCTAGAAAGTAGAGGCCAACTATTGACCTGAGTGAGGGACTTTTCCTTTAGGAGGAGCTTCCATGCATCATGACGACAATGGGATTGAAAAGTATGGGAAGATCACATCCTGGGTAGGAAAGTTTGATGAAAGTTGATGTTGTGCTTGGCTGGAGAAAAGAGCCAACAACAGAGTGATATTTTGGTCCATTTGTTCAACCTTAAACTTTAAGTCATCCACCTCACCACAGACCTTGAAGAGAAGATTCAGGTAGTTCTCCTCAATGAGAAAATCCTCCTTCGTGTCGCCATGGTGTCTATACTCCAATGTAAATTTCAAGGGCTTAGAGGGAGAGCCTTCATCCTTCAAGACTTCGATCACACCAGGAACATCACTCAAAACCATTCTTTTCAATGATAGTTCCTTGACTAGTTGAGCAGTATCACCCATGGTCCCATCACCTTCTTCAGACCATTCCACGCTACATGCCCATACCATAGCATCACCCTAAATTTTCAGATCTCCACTTGCAATATCATTTTTGGTTAGCTAAGCACTAGCCACCTTCTCCATGTCACTGGTAGAAATCATCATATCACCGAGTTGCACACCAGTTCATCTATGAGATCCCCTACCCCTGTGAGAACACCCTCATTCCAGAATGTGAGACATCAAGCAAGGAAGAATTCCAACAACACTTGGTAGGGGGGGCAGTGTTCTTACCAACTAGTACCAACAACTGCTAATGGGAATAAACAAGATGGCCCAACTTGCATTATGAAATTGCTCACCAGCATGCGATGAGGTCATCTCGGAACAACCTGACTGATGGTGCAAATTGAACGTCATAACTGCTGGAATGACCTTGGAGTAATTCTCATGCCCATCAAATGTACTACAAACCAACACCTTCTCACCCTTCACATGCTCCAGACACTTCATGCATATAGTGAATGGGCCTTGGAAAAAATGGTAAGTGCCCTCCACACACCTATTTGGGAGCTTGAGCTACCAAGTGGTAGGGAACACTCCCTCCAAGTGCACTCTCATGTCGAGGAACATAACACCCCATCCCCAGAAATAAAATAGTTAATTTTGGAGTAGGATTAAAAATTGTTTTTTAATTACTAAAAATTCATTACTTTGAGAGGTAAAGGTATAGGTTTATGATCTAAGATTTAAAAAAATAATATTATCCTTGTAATTTTCCTTAAATAAATATGATGGATAAATCCATATTCAAATTATAAAAACAAGTGATAACTATCTTTATTATAAATAAATCACTAAATTATAATAAATTTTACCACTTTAAATTTTAAATTTCAATTTTTAACCTTACATAACCAAACAAACTAAAATAAAATAATAAAATTTAAATACATGCACCCACAACTTATAACAAATATAATAAAATGATTATCAATAATACATGCATATTAGTGCACATGGTCTTGAAAGTTGACTATTCAAAACGAAATTTAAAACTACTGACATGCATATTAGAGCACATGGTCTTGAAAGCTATTCAAAACGAAATTTAAAACTACTAACATGTATATTAGAGCACATGGTCTTGAAAGCTACTCCTTCAAGTTTGGCTATTGAAAACGAAATTTAAAACTAATTAGAGCACATGGTCTTGAAAGCTACTGCTTCAAGTTTGGCTATTCAAAACGAAATTTAAAACTACTAAGTGAAAGTTCACTTATTCAAAGTCAAACGTCTTACACCATCTTTATTCTCTTTCATGAATTCCTAAAATATAAAATTGGAAAATATTAAAAAAATAAAAGCATTTTGCCTTTCTATAAATGATTAGAATATAAAATATTAGAATATTAAATTAAGTAATATTAAATATAAAATCGAATAAAATTTTTAAAATATAATAAATAAATATTTAACGTTTAAAATTATATATATATTAATTTTGGATATATATAAGTTATATAAATTTGATGTCTCTTAACTCATGATGATAAATAGTTAATTTAATGCCTTGATTTATTAGGATTTAAATTTGATTTATTAAAATTTTAATGTATTTTTAAAATATTTAAGGTAAAAACAAAATTTTTAAAACAAAATATTATTATATATGAAATTTGAATTTTATGATATTTAAATAAATTTAATATTATTGTTTTATTTAAAAATATTTTTTTTACTATAAAATTAATTTATTCCAAATTTTAAAAGTTTTAGTTTGATTAATGAGATTTTTTTTAACAATCTTATGAATATGCGATCTTTTTAAAGAAACCCTCATTGAATGTTCAAGCATTGATTCATCGATCTATTCCTTATGGAAGTGATCCGGACATGCGTTTCTAAGGTGGGCCGTTTTCTGCATAGAGTGCACCTGAATGGGATATTTGGATAGTCCAGACTATGTCGAAAGTGTTTTCCCTTCTAATCAATGTCGATGCATTCTAGCAAACCATCATGAATGTCTATCTCGACCAACACCCTTGCCATCTTCTTGTCCGGGCTCGAGAGCGACTATAAGTCCACATAGATGAAGCGGCCAAGAGTGTTTCCTATAGCTTCAAGAGCTTTCTGGTTCCAAAGGTGCAACGACAGTCTAAGAAGAAGAACCCAGAAGTGCCTCAGGTGAAAATAATCATGTGAGGGGTCGAAACTAATCCTCCTTTTTAGCATGAGGCTATTGGCATCTAGAGTCCAGAGCTGCTCCAAAATAGTTGTAGTGTCCTATGGTTTCTTGAACTTGAAGTTGAGCCAACCTTGAGCCAGGTGAGTGATCTCTCGGGCATATCCCAGGATTGGCCTCCAAGTAGTGTGAATCCACTCTGTTAGATCGGAACGACAGAGGCATTTATAAGAGATTTTGCCCACTAAAGCACAAAGCCTTAAGAAGATAGATTCCTCAAGTCCAATATCATTTCCCAATACTCCCCTGTGTCGTATTGCAGTGTGTGGTAGAGTAAAGAGTTAAAAAAGTGTGAGTAGGAGTGCAAGGTAGCCAGTTCAGAGGGATAACGCACAGACTATGGAAAGAAATGTGGTACAGAGTGGAAGGTTGTCGGATAGAAATCAGAGGTTCAGTATGGTCAATACTAAAAGCTGTAAAATAGAGCTGGGTAAGGTGCGAGCAGGGTGGAAGGGTGGAGGCAGGGGGAGGGTGGCTACCAGTCAAGGTCATGTAAAAAGATGGTCAAAGGTTAAGTGACAGTAAGCAGAATGTGGA
>JZKD02S1706609.1:403220-413238 GCA_000966675.3 Picea glauca
GTTTTCGGCCAGGATTTCCTTAGATGCACTAGGGATACTAGGAAGTGTGACAAATCACATGTTTGTCATGGTGTTGTGTCCTTACGCGGGTTTGGATTGACAATGATGTATGGACATCCTCTTCACACCAAATGAGCCACCGGATGATAGAGGTAATATTAGTGTTTTGTTTAAGTTAATATAGTTTCATTTTATTGTCTTACTTAATTAGAATAAAATTAATTCTAACACGTTCTTTAACTTGTTTTATTAAAATGTTTAATGAATTAACTGTGTAATTATTGTTCTGTACTATATATTTTGTATATATTGACACTTTCATTGGGGATGTGCCTCCTCCCCAAACAAATGACGATGAGGAGATGATGCATGAGGTCGTGGTGGATCAGGGTCCTCGAGTGCAGATACCTAACGACATGTGGTGTTGGCCCGATACCAGATTCAGGGTGGAGTTGGGCGACCAACTCTCTGCACTTTTGAATGAGGTTGGATTCCTCCATTCCCTGATGTGAGACATCAATACAGATCCTACGCTCTTGGAGATTTGGAGGGAGATGTCGCATGATTTGATGCCTCTTATGCGTCAGATCGTCGAAGTTTCCAGGCTACTAGCAACGAGGAGGGATCTCGATGATAGGCACAAATCTTCTTCCAGTATGGCCCATTCGTCCAATACCCCATCGATTGATGAGGGTGGTCATAATCATCCTTCTCCACATCCTCCTACCCCTCCTTCACCTCACCTAGAGCATGAGGAGGAAACACATATTCCTCCTCCTCCTGCTCCTCCTCCTCTTTCACCTCACCTAGATGAGCATGCCAAACCTATTCCTCATCCTCCTCTTTCACCTCACCTAAATGAGAACGCAAGACCTATTCATCATCCATCATATTCCACTACATACCAGGCCCCCACTATTGTTGTAGATATGCATATTATCCCACCGGTCGGACCAGATATGTTATAACAATTATTTTACTTGTGTATTGATCATGTTGATAATGTACTTAATTTTTATGTTGATGTTCATGTGTATATTGTTAGGTCATGTTAGATATGTTTGTTAAATGTTTTTGATAGTTGTGTATGGTATAACATTGTTCATTAGACGTGCATTTTTCCTGTTGATCATGATGATATACTTAATTAATTTATTTGTTGATGTGTACATTTTTAGGTCATGTTAGATATGTTTGATGTTAAATGTTCTTGATAGTTGTGTATGTTAAATGATGTTTGTTAAATGTGTGTGGTGACAATGTTAGAAAATTCTTGTCTTTTGTTAAATGTGATTACAATGATGATACCTAATTAAATTATTAGATATGTGTGCTAGCTAATTAATGAAGTTTATATGTACTAGAGGTATATATAATTAGATGATGTTAGTTAGCGAATAAAAATGTGTATTTTAGATGTTGTTTATGTTTGTTATAGGATGATTATTATCATTGAGTTTATTTTTGTAAATTGCAAAGTTCAATATGGTTGAAACTATAATTATAAAATTGAAACTATAATTGCATAGATAGTTCATTATACATATTCATTCTAACTATTTAAAAATAAATAAAAATTACATATGAATAAATATTATTTTCCATTGTACTAATTACTCTTTTTGAATATACTCTTCTACACTAAAAATTGTTATTATAAAAAGTTACGATCTCCAATGATAAGCATTCTATTGGCTTTAAAATTTTATGGATGCAAATCTTCCTATTGTTTGTCATTATTTCATAAGTTGATTGCTATCAAATTTTAAATTACTTCATTAATTGTGGTTTTACTCAACATTGAGGGAATATTTTATAAATATTTTCAAAAGCAATGATAAAAGTATGTAAACTAACAAACACTACTTTAGTTAAAAACCAAATTATCACAAAATCATGTTATAAATTTAATTTTTTAATTATAAACTACATTTTTTTGTGAATATTACTTTTAAATATACAAAATAAATGAAAATAAACTCAGTTTTTGAATCATCATGTTAACATATTCTCAAAAAAGTTGTACTATTAAACATACATATCAACCATATCATTACATCTAATTATATCAACATAAAAAGTACAATTTCATATCCCATTAAAAGTTCAACTAGACATTTAACATTTTTCACGATTTCACAATCGAAAATACTTAAAGAAG
Organism: Picea glauca; assembly: GCA_000966675.3. Taxonomy (NCBI): domain Eukaryota; kingdom Viridiplantae; phylum Streptophyta; class Pinopsida; order Pinales; family Pinaceae; genus Picea; species Picea glauca. The sequence continues at coordinate 405,382 of JZKD02S1706609.1, forward strand.
ATGAAACATTTTTAAATATATGCATGGAAATATAAATATGTTCAAATAACAATCGTTGCATGGAATCACAAATAATTTGAAAGACAAACAAATTACACATCAAACTAACTGTTAATCAACTAAAATTGTTCAAAGATTTATTATAATTAACTTAACATTTCCTCTGTTAGAAGATGAATGAAAAACAACATAATTAACGAAATAAAGAATATAAGAAAAAGATACAAAAAAAATATTAAAGATGAAATAAATCATGTACATATCACTCTTTGTTTCCATCACCCTCATTATCTTCCTCGCTTGGCATGATAACACTATTTTTCTAAAAAATATGTTTTGATATAGGGTCGTGTCTTAATACAAACCAACAATCCCTATCCAACACATCTAGGTAAAAAAACACTTTTTTGCAGTGTTTTGGGAAAACATAAGCTCCTTAGTTTCATCCCACATCATTTTAGAGTTGATACATATCATCCTGCTATCATGATCTTCCTTTACATTATTACGATCAAAGGTGTCCCACCACTTGAACCTAAAAATAACACATTGGAAAGAAGAGAAGTCCACTTGAATGATCTCTTGTATCTTTCCGAAGTAACCTAACTTCCCCTGTATGGTGTTTTGGTCGTGGTGGCTAGAATGACTAGATTTGTCGAACTTAACTTCCACTCCACAATATTGTGTCACGTGTCCATCATCGACATCCTCTGTGCGAAAATGATGTCCATATGCCCACATAGATGGGAACAAATGCACCTATAAAAAAATGAACAAATCACAGTGTCAATATGTGTCTAATAACCCGACCATTAAAATATAAAATAATATATATGTACTTACAATTCAAATGTGCATTACAAAGTTAAAAATTATGTACACAAAAAGGTTATTATCGAGTCGCTGCAACCAATCCATATGTTTATTGCATGCTCTTCTTCACACGGGTAACGATCAGATGCACCATATTTCTCTTTGACTTGGTCAACAACCCAACTGTTGGGGCGTATCATTGGCATATTTTCTTTTAAATAATCAGGATAAGGCATGCTTCTACCATTCAACCATCTGAATTCTTTCATGTCACTTTCCCATTTCCTCCTCTTATGTTCGTACAATGCGACCCACGACTGTGTTTCCTCTGAATTCTAAAGAATGAATTTATTGATGGCATCAATTTCTGAATTCGATGATGTATTCATGAAATCAAACCAACATATAGTACATATGAGATCATGAAAATATACATTATGAAGTTCAATGTGAATAGTTACTGTGTAGAAATTTAACAAATGATAAGTCACTTACTAATTATCAAGCGCCTTTTTAATTCGTTTGGAGAAGCTCCTCTTCTCTTTTGTCTTCATTGTTAGAAAAATAGGATCCCGAAGCAATAAAATAAAACAAATGTAGAAATAAAACATAGAAGATACAAAATACAATAGAGACACAGATATACGTGGTTCACCCAGTGTGTGTTACGTCCACTAGAGAAATTTCTAGGTCCTTCATTTTTATTATCCAAAAAAATGAAAGGATACAACCTACAATACACCCGATGAAACTTTCTCTTCTTTCTCTCACATTATCCTCTTTCATAATACAATATTCGCAATGATTCATAGCCATAATAAATTTCCCTCATAAAAGAGGATTTCCTTCTAGGGAAAAAACCCCTAACATAACTTCTACCATCATATCTGCATCCTTATAATGAGCGGTTCAGATTTACTATGAAATTACAATATACATTTACGAGTCAATTTTTCCTTCGGGGGATTTTACCCCTTACCCATAGATCCCCCATCCGAGGGGGTGATCCCCATGAACCCCACAGGGGGGGGAAATCCCCCCGTACAACCCCACCCTTCCCCGTGTGGAGGTGTGTACAGTATTTGAGGGTGTATAGTCGTCATGGGGTATAAAAACAGTTGAAAACAAAACCTATGAAACAGGAAGATAATCATACTCTTAAACTAACAATCTCCCACTTGGAGATTGATCACAAAAACTCCTATGTTGTTGTATTTGATAGACTATGATCCTCATTGGACCTAGAAAATTTCTCATCTTCACCTGGAAAATGTAGTTGAAAACAGAAGACAAGGGATTCAACCAGGATGGCATCGAGTAGGTGTTGGGAACCAATAGATGTTGGTCATCCGAGGAGGGAGAGGTAGATTGGATAGCATCATATGATGCCTCGGCTGGACTAAGTGGCATGGCGTCACCTAGTGCATCGAATTCCATAGGACTAGGTACAATCCAAGGGTCAGATGATTCCAAAAATTGATAAGACATAGTCGAAATCATATTGATGGTGGAAATATGATGTGTGGTAGGTGGAAATAGTGTAGGGAAGGTACCCATAAGTCTAGAATATTTCAGCAAGCCAACACCAACGCTTTCATACGTGATCTTGTGATCTCCCAAGAAAGGAATATTGTTGGTAGCGGGAACGCGAGCATTGGGTGTACAAAAATCTAACTGATTGATAATGACAATTTTGCATTGATGAGGAAATTGTACACATCAGAACACTAATGAAGCAATGATAGTCATAACATTAAACCAACTTCTTCCAAGTAACAAGTTGTAATCGAGGGGAGCATCGACCACCTCGACATCAACATAAATGGTTTTCCACCCAACTGAATGGCTAGGGACTGCAAGAGTTCGTGAGGATGAAAACCTTTTCCATCAAATGCACGTAACATCGTAGGGGATGTTTTAAGTGCGTGTGATTTTAAGCCTTTTTAACATGCTAAAGACATGACACAAGTAGAGGCTCCCTCATCCAAGATAGTTTGGTGAATCTATTGATTGTGAAAAACAACATCAATTTGAAAAGCTAGTTGGTGAGAGAGTCGGGACTTAAAATTTTCTAGGTTAAATGTGATATTGTTGGATGAATCAGGATCAAAAGCACCATTAGAAGCCAAGAGATTTCTGCGTTGACTTGGGCAGTGTTGTACAACTTATAACGCAGACATAGCACACGGTGCTTGAGCCAAATCTTCAACAATGTTGTAGTTTTGGGTGGCACGTGAACTAGGATTAAAAGTAGATTTACGAATGGTGCTCTTGGGAGGGCGTAATATAGAGTCGAATGAAGGTTTTTCGATCTGAAGTGATCTGGACGGAGGACTTACAGATGGAGGAATAACAGAGGATGGTGATGGATCCGGTAAAGAACCGTTACTGATCTTTGTTTTGTGAGGTTTAGCTATCATGTCATATGTCATAGCACGAGTGGTTAAATCAATCCCATTGAACATATAAATATGGGCACTTGTTGAGGCTTCAACATGAGGAGGGTGGCTAGAACTTCTCCCTGGAGAGGGGGTTTGAGAAACCATGGATTTCTACTGAGTAAAAGGCTGCGTAAGCACGGTGGGTTGGGAATTCCCCTTAAACATTTTGGCCACTTCATCATGGTGTGGACAGTCTCGAGTGTAGTGATCGTCACCACAGATAAGAAATGGGAATTTTGGTTTCCGTTGTGGTTTCTTTTCAGTAGCAGGCATTGGATTTTGATTTTTGGGTTGTTCATTGTTATTATTCTTTTTCGGTTTATTTTTTGTTTTCTTCTTACCTCCGAATTGTTGTGAAGGGGCATATTGAACTGTATTCACCTCAGATATTTGAGTTTGCGGGGAGGTAGAGGAGAGTGAGGTCGAGTTGGGAGTGGGTTCCGAAGCAGATCGATGTGTCATTCCAGTCAACTGGGAAGCAGATTGGGTTTTGACTGAGCCAATAACTCCATTTGCATGTGATGTGGATGAAGGTTTAGATGGATCGGTAGTGGCACGGTTAGCATTTGGGATCAATTCATACAAAGTACTAGATTGTGAATAAATCAAATCTAAGTACTGAGCCCGAGAAATGGCTTCTTCCTTTATGACTACACCACCCATGGAGACATCACGAGCAATCGGGGGTAAAAGGGATTAGGTAAACCAATATGCCAATAATTAGTCAAGAATGATGGCTTTGATCAACCTTCGTCGTTGTCTCCAGTCATGAATATGATCAGAGATATGCACAGAGTTATTCTGACGAAGGGAGGTCAAGAGTTCGATACCCATCTCGTATCGAATGCGTAGTTGAAAATGAGTGAGAAAGGACATGGAAAGGGAGTTGAAATATTGGAAAGAACCACGTGGAAGTTTAATATACCACTTGGCTGCAAAGCCCATAAGTGTTCGTTGGAAAATATGAAAATGTATAGAATCGTCCATTAAGGAGTTTGATGAACACCATAAATGGAAATTCATCACATGGTTATTCAGATCTTCTCTAGGTTTACTGTCAAATTTTGGAATATCAGAAGGTAATTTGGTAGGAATCACTGGCCAAAAGGGATAGTGGATTATAGGATCATTGGTCAACTGAGACAAGTCTGGGAGATCTAGAGTCACAAGAAACAGTAGTTGTCGGTTAACCTGAGGGTGATACTGGTGTGACAGAGGGACACCAGTAAGATCGTAAACTGGGTTGGGTGGATAATTGTATCCAGTAGGTCCTCCTACATACGATCGTTGTTGACCAGTATAACTAGGATTCGATGGTGGTTGAGAAGCATTTGCAAAGGGAGGATAACTCGATGGGTTATGAGGATTGTAAGACAGATGATTTATTTTCCCATAAGGAGGATAAACATTTTGTCTATGAGGAGGATACATATTAGTCCCATGGGAAAAAGAAGTTTGTTGTTGTCCTTGAGGATTTTGTCCCCCAGAGAATAGTGGATTTCCCGGAAAAGGAATGTGCCAAGGATTTTGTGTATCATTTTGTCCATATAATGGGTTATGGATTCCAGTCTGAGTTTTCCCCCCAAGTGGAGTTTGTTTCCCTATTTGAGTTTGACCACCAAATGGAGGTGGCCCCCCAAATGGAGGTTTCCCCCCAGCGGGAGGTTGCCCCCCAAATGGTGGTTGGCCCCCAAATGGAGGTTGCCCCCAGCGGGAGGTTGAGTGCCTAGAGGGATTTGGAAACTAGAAAGGAATGAATGATTGGTGCCTCCAATTGGATTAGAGCCACCAATACCAACTCCTACAAACGAAGGTGTAGGTATATAACTAGCAGCGATGCTATATCCAAGAGGAACAAAAATTCTAGAAACTTCGGGTGTAACCTGGGTAGTGTTGGTAGTGGAAGGATTCAGAGCTCTGTACCCAAGTATTCTAAGTGGTGTCCCAATTGGATCTTGGGAGGGTGCCACATTTCCGATGGGGATTGTAGCAACATACGGGACCATTGTGGAATGGACCATCTGGAGATAAATGGTCAACCAAGGACCAATTGACTGTGTGTATGACATGACGATGGTGCTACTGGGTGTAGCAGAAAAATGATCTAAGGGTATCGTGTATGTAGCAGACGTTTCAAGCAACTCATATACGATAGGTATGTCAACACCTTCCCCTGAACCGAAAATCTCTTCCACCGTGGGAGGTAGGTTTCTAAAAATGCCAGTAGTCCAAAGGGGATTCTCACCTTTAGGGCCCGTGAGGGGTCCGATTGGTATGCCAGAAGTGTCAACAACAAGTTCTCTGGATGAGTTTAGTCAGATAATATGTCTCTCATAACCATGAGGAATTCAGAAAGACTCTAGAGAATCAGAAATTCAGAAATTTTCTGAAGAGTCTATTCTTTCCACTTGTGGAGTGGTGGTGTCCTAGACCTCACTCTGTTGAGGAGATCCCACCGGTGGATCAGTAGGAAAAGGTTGATAACCCTCCAGATCTTCCATGGGTAGCCCTTGTATTCTACGTGAATGGCGTGGAGGGTCAATATTGCCCAAACCAAATACTTTACGCAAAAAATCTATGGCCAAGTAACAAAAAGAAACAACATACACTAAAAAATCTAGGAATCAAACCAAGCAAAAAAAACCTTCCCTCAATGACTTTACTAGTTGGTGATGAAATCCAATGTCACGTAATCAAGTCAAGAAGGGGCTAGGATATGGTGGAACAGTTACGATGGTGACCTTCTTAACGGACTTATGCCTTGGTGCAAGCTTCCTCACAGTAATTGTGGATTTACCCTCCAAGGAGCCCGAGTGAGTTTGACCACCATCTATTCCAGGTAAAGTGAAGACTTCACTTCACCGTCACCTTGTGTAAGTACCTAAAGATTATGGCTACAAAGGACAACAAATCACAGTGAGCCCCTGGGTGGGTACAGTCAACAGTCCAATCTGAACGTATGGGTGGGATAACAAGTCCAAAATTCTTTGAGAGAACTGAGGACAAGTGGACCAGTAGAACTCTAGAGGACCCCGAATGGATTTAGAATTCATGAAGCACCGAGACCAAATGAAAATAGATGAGCCTCAAGAAGAACCCCCAAAATATGATCTGACTACCACGAACGGTTGAACCACAGAGGGATAATCTCTGTAACTCTCCCGAATGTGATCTCGTGCGTAACCCCTGTGTGAGAGGGGGATCCCAGAAATCCTATATGACAATTGGATTTTATCTCCCTATCGCAAGATGCTAATGTTTTTTTTTGAATACTTTGGAGAGGTGTACTCATAGCCTAATCCAAAGTGCTAATCCTAGTCTAATGTTGGTAGACGATTCTAAAAAAAAAAAATTCTATATTAATTTTAATTAGCGTTAATTTTGCAGTTGTTCTTTACTCAGGGGTGTATGCAAGTGAAATTGATGATGTTATGACTCAATTCCCAAAAAATGCATAAGAAATGATAAACAATATTTTCTTTCAATGAATGTCTATTTAAGGGAAGGAGAAAAATGTTCTTTCATTGTCAAACACTAAGATGCAGTAGCCTCATGCAATTGTTTCTCAATCAGGAATCCAATATACTATTAAAATATTTAGAAATTCGTTCTAATATCCAAACCAATCATGAAAATATAACCCTTTTCTTATGTGTGAAAGATAATCAACTTGATGTAAACCTTCTTATGTCAATCAGACTTCAGGATCTGTGAGATTTAAACAATCATAAGTAAACTTGACATAAACAAAACACACTCTCATTGTGATCAAACAAGAAACAAAAAAGAAAACCAAATTTGCAAAAAAGAACCAAAAAATTCTTAAACAAAAGAGAAATGTTGGAAAACTGACCTCCAAGATCAAATGGAATGGTTCATAGATCTCTGATTTTCCTTACCATAGCTTTCATTTAGTCATATAAATGAGAATAAAACAGTAAAATGATTCCAAGTCTTCAAAGGATAAGAATGAATCAAAGTGAGGAAAAAATGTCAAAAATCCAAACAAAAGGTGATCAATTCTCAGAAATCAAGGTGTTGAAGGCCAAAACAAAGATACACTAAGGTTGTAAGAACTCTGAGCAAATGAACACATCAAAAAATGGACTCAAAGACTAATTCCCTACAATATTTCTAACATAAAAAGAGCAACGCTCTGGTGTCAAGGGCACCAGAGTGTTGCAACGCTCTATGGAAGCCTGACAGGGAGTGCCAACACTCCGGTAGCAGAGGTAGGGGAGCGTTAGCCTCTCAAACTTCAGAAAAATGCCCAGAAATCCAAAAAATCTAGAAAATTCAGAAGTTCAAAGTGTATGAGATGAAGTAAAGAGACAATCAACACATCTAAGAATCAGATACACGGGATGAATAATATCAAAAAATGAACAAAGGCTAAAACAAGATCTAGGAAGGAAACCAAAACTGAAAGCTTCAATCTCCCCAGTGGATTCACCAATTTCTGTTATAGAGAAATCATCCTGTGGATAGATGAATTCCCTCTTGGGCTCTAGACTCCTAAGACCAAGACAGAAAGGGTGCTAACGTTGGTCACTGACATCCTTTTAAACCTAGCTAAAATAATGTATAGAGAAGAGGAAGAAGG
>JZKD02S1706609.1:429034-439639 GCA_000966675.3 Picea glauca
ACCTTCTAGAAGGGAATCTTCTAGAAACATGAGTTGGCTTCGAATGGTTATTCAGGTGTTGGCATTCCAGATATCTTGGGATCATTTCCTATCCAAGTAACTAATCTATCTTCTCTTATATATTGAGGAGATTGCTCATGGAAAGGGTTAAGAGGAATAAGAAGCAAGCTAGCAAGAGATTGATTGGAGAATTATTGAAAGCCTGTGTGAAGAACTGATGCTACAACAGCTAGAGACAACAACAAGGTCATTAAAAGTGGTTGATTTTCTTCATGCATGAGCAAGTGTGTGTGTCAAAGCTAGGATCCATCGAAAGGAGACCTACGACATCAAGGCTTAGGTTGTAAGTTTCACTTTCAATTAATCCAATACAGTAATATGTCCCTTTCCCATAAAGATGATGTCACTTTATTACATAACTCCTTGATCATATGTATAGACTAGCTATTGAATATAATTAATCTTCCTTTACTTCGATTGGTTTGTACTGTTGTGATCTGAATGGCACAAGAGCATTGGAGCGAAGCTTGGAACAATAGAGTCCTAAGGAAATTGTCCATAAGGTATGTTCATGATCCTCGTCTCTTAGTTCATTCAATAGACTGGATCTAGGGAAAGTGTATTATTCTGTCCTGTTTTGTTCTAGATCCAGGTGGATCTAGGGAGATCGGTTTGTGTACGCACTTACGGATTAATCCTGAAACAGTAATCAATTATCATTGTCTTCAATATTTATTTAATACTAAAAAAATGTATTAAAAAATTGGCCTTTGGTGCGTTAATATTATACGAAGCACCAGTGCTTTTGTGTTATTAATAAGCATTGATTCCTTTTAGTTATTAATACACAGCGACACTTTTGTTTTAATGATAAGCACTAAGGCTTGTTTGTTACTAAAAAACACAGGTGCTTTCAATTTTTAATGCACCGGGGGGTTTCTAGGTTACACACCGATGCATATTATTTTATACAACATCAATTCCTTCTTGTTAATAACTCACCGGTGTGTTCTAAGAAGAAAGCCTCAGTGATTAATTGTTTTTAACTCCTCCAGTGTGTTTTACTATTAACACCCCGGTGTTTAAATATTTTACTGCCCCGATGCTTGCATATTTTACTGCTTCGGTGCTTGATGTTAAGTGTACAACATCGATGCTTTAGGTGTATTTACGCACTGATGCTTGTTCCTTATACAAACACATCAATTTGTAAAAATCCACTAACACCTCCGCACCCTAGGTATTTTTAGTTATAATCAACTTCTGTTATAGTATCCACAAAAACATCTTCTATTGAAAACATATATTGTAGCGAAGGGTTTTTTGACAATTTTTGGCAATTTTGTAACACTAGAAACAATCGCTATAACTTCCACTAAAAGGCATTTTACTTGTAGTGAGCGATACCCATGAATGGGCCTATTCTGCATTTGCATCGGGTCCTAATATTCCTTCTAGAGCGAATAATTTTCCATGATCTTATTTAACGTTTCTAACTACATCCTTTCAATATCCAATTCCTTGTCTCAAACTTTGGTAGAAAATTCTTGCTTCAATTCTTACGCTATATGTTTGACAAAGTCTTGGGTGATAGTGATGATCCTGACAAGTTTCAACATATGTTCTTCCAGGGATTCTTTACTTACTTCAATTAAACTTTTAGTATTCACTCAGCTAATTTCCCTGTGCTTTTCCAGCTCAACTATACCAACTTTGGAAGGTGTTGCTTCATCAATGGGGGGCATTAGATGCATTCCAAACTATTTAAATATATCATCTGAAGTATTACATAGAATTTTTCATGATTTGGATGTTGTTTCTTGGATATCTTCTAACAGAGGCTTCCATGTATCGAAGAAGACCTGGTCTTTTATCTTTTCTTTTCTAGAATATGATGGAAATGTCGTTGGGGTAATCTTGTATACTCCTTTCCAGTAGATCATTCTATCAAAGACATCCTTTTTGTTGCGAACCAAATCGGCTCACGAGTTAATAATTCAAAATACTTTGAATATAAAGATATCCGTATAGGACAATAATATATATAAATAATAAGGTATAATAATATGAGATTAATGATATTACAATGAGGATGAGGGCTTGTATATATACCAACACACGGGTGCCCTTTCATAAGAGGCATGACCTTTCATATGTCATGTTTCTTCATAATTAATTATTAATTATATATGTGTGTGTGTGTGTGTGTGTGTGTGTGTGTGTGTGTGTGTGTGTGTGTGTGTGTTTGTTACATTTCCTTCCCCTTAGAAATGTTTTGTCCTCAAAGCATGTTTATGGAGATGCTTTCTTCTTCGTTTTGGCTCGCAATGTCTTCACATGACTCTATTTTTTTGGTGTTGTTAAGATTGATGATACCAGATGATATAAGTGACAAAGAGTTGAGGAGAATTGTCGAATTGTGAAAGGGTCAGATCATCCTTATTCAATATTTTGCGGAACGTTTCACTTCCACAATGAATGGTTATCATGAGATTTACTTGCATTGATATCAAGATTTTTCAGACGATAAGTTAGTCGTTCTCATCCTGAATGGCATTGATATTCTGACTAGTTAAGATATTTTCTCTTATTATTTGGGTGTCGATAAGGACTTCTGATAACATTGTTTTCCCTTATCATGTTTGTAGAGTTTTCTTGGTTTAATTTTAGTATATGTTTTTCTTCTTTATACGTTGATGTTGCTTTCTTGATTTCTATATTTACACTTGTAATTTCCATCATTTGTACTCTAACATCCGAGTATATTCTTTCTTTAGCTGGCTTTCTACTAGCCTCCCTTTATATTTTCCACGTGTTTTTGGAACCTTATGACTTCTTTGATTTTATTTAGTGGTAAATCTTCGCCTAATATACTTGTTTTTGAAAACTTATGAGTTTTTTTTATAATTATTCAATAAAAATATTCAAAAGTCACGAATATTGAGGTACGGATGTGTATGTACACTCATTTACCGATGGTGGATGAATTATGTTCGGTGAACAAAAATTGTAGAGAGATCGTATAGATTATTGCATGGTTTTTTTTTTGTGACCGCATGATGAGTTGTACCATATTTTAACCATATGGAATTAATTCACAGTTGTAAGAAATAATAATGTATGGATGTACGAACATCGATGGATGAAGAATGATTGTGTACGATGATTGATTAATGACTAACATTTACAACAAGTGCAGGCATGGCAAGTACAGATCTGAAATTTAAAATTGATGATTGGTTGTACGAAATATGTTTTATCAAATAATTTGTACGGAATGAACTGGTATAGCAGATATAAGTACGAAATGTTTTCCTTTCTCATTCGTAATTTCTGTGATTTCTCTTAGAATATGTAAGAGATTGTGTTCTAATATGTAGCAGAACATTCTTTTAATTTATTTTTTTCATTAAAATGTTTTAATGGCCAATTCTTGTTTTTAACTTGATATTCTTTTTATTTTGGTGATAGATACTTCTTCTAGAATTTAGAATTTGCAACATAATCACCTTTTATCTTCAATGAGTTTTTGAGTTTTTAAATGGTCAAAGGCCAATTGTAATCAACGATCTTAGATCAGAGAAACTCTGATTGAATTGAGTGGCCAAAGGCCTATAGTGACGTTGTCAAGTGAAACAATTGTTTTTGGCTAAGATTCTATAGGCCAAAGGCTAGAATCAGGAACGAAGCTCTAATACCACTATGGCGAACCAACCTGGCTCACAATTTAATAATGCAAAATACTTGGAATATAAAGATATCCATATAGGACAATAATATATATAAATAATAATGTATAAGAATACAAGATAGATGATATTACAATGAGGACAAGGGCTTGTATATATACCCACACATGGGTGCCTTTTCATAAGATACATGACCTTTCATATGTCATGTCTCTTCATAATTGATTATTTATATTAATTTATACTTACATATTTATATATATATATTCTTGTTACAATTTTCCTTTTGGTACTGATCCTTGATTTTAGTTATTTGATCTTCCATTCTGAGCTAATCATCCCGGTCGTCCTGCATATCGTTGAGAAGGAATAAACATTCATTTTGTTCAAATATAATTTTTTTATTGACTTCTATTGCCTCTGTCTTGATGACTTCCAAAGAAAGAGACTTTTCCATGTTTTCTTCTAGCTTCTCCTTTTCCTGTTCTAATCCCATAATCCGGTAGCTTTGTTGCTCAACGAACCATTTGGATTCAGCTAGATCAGCTTGTAAATGTGATGTATCTTTAGCATGTTCCCTCTTCATTTGTTCCATTTCTTCACAGAGCTTTAGCTTTCTAGATTCTATTTCTTTACCATGGGTCTCCCATTCTAACCACTCTCTTTTATAAAATTCATTATTCAATTCAATTTTTTGAGTTTTCAATGCCATGTTCAGTTCTTCTGTTTTGAGATTATCAACAACCCTAGTGGATACTTCAAATTATGAAGTGAGATCATCTCTCATAGCTTGCATAGTCTTCTGGATTTCTTCCTTATGTAGTTTTTCCTTCTACTCAAAAGTCTCTAGGAACTTTGCAAATAAGTTATATCCTTTTGTGTTTTCAACTCTATCTCCAACTCAATGATCTTGGTTTATGCTTCACTTAAGGTAGTGGTTACCTCAATGATAGATGAATCATTCAAGCATGTAAATGAATGAAGCACGGAGGTTTCTTTTATGGCATTTTCTTATGGGTCAGGCCCTGCTTTCCATTCAACAATTCTTCCTGTAGATGACCCGGGTTTAGAAAAATATCTCCTTTTTCTTTTGTTCAACATTCATTCAATGATCTTAGTTCTATCATTGTAGTAATAGTCTCCAACAACTACGAAAACACCTTCAAAACCAAGTGTTTTCAAAGAAAAGGTTGAATTACCTGGGATAACAGTAATAGGGGTGTATTCTGAGATAAAATGTTTACTATGCCCAAATTAGGAGTTGATGGATTTCCCTGGGTATTTATCAATTCTTTATGCTTTTTCCATCCCAAATGTTCATCTATTATTATTTTAGCTTCTACTTCAGTTGGTTCTCTTTCACTTTCTCTTCTCTATGTCTTGGATTCCTCATCTAGTATTTTAGCTTCTTCTTCAGCTACTGCTCTTTCCCTTTCTCTTTTCTGTTCCTCAGCTTCCTTAGCTAGTATTCTAGCTTCTTCTTCGATTTGTTTTCTTTGATATTCCTCATCAACTTTCAATATGTTTTTCTCCAATTCCCCTTGTTTTTTGGCCTTCTCTTGCTTTGTAGTGATTAATTTGTTTTTTATCCTCTTGAAAATTACTTTAAAATTGCTCCTAAGAAAACATCATCATTTATTCTTGCTCATATTGTAGTTCTTGTCTACTAGCATCATCAAACAACGTTTGTAATATCTCTTCATAAGAAAGAACTCCCTTGAACTTGTCTTCTTCAAAATAAACCACAGGTATAGTAGGATGAGTGAGACCCACTGATCTAACATGGCTCACCATGAGTTCATGTGGAATGTGTCCCTTAGCCTCTCCAAAGCATAAACATAAGTCCTGTAGGGCGTCTTCCTCTTGTCTACCATGTTTTTCATTCGATATACTATAGTTTCCTATGTGTACATGAAACAAAGGCTAAAGTTTCTTACTACTTCTCATGAGAAGAGAAGTAACCCCTATTCTCATGGTATGATAGGCTATTTCTCTCATCAAAAGACGATTTAGGAAAAAGTGTGGAAAAATATGAGGGGCCCCAATAGTGCCATATACCCTAATATAGGTGTAATGTTTTTCTAGATACTAATCAACTATCCCTTTCATCCCAGCTCTAGATTCACTTGAAATTTTGTTCCTTGTGAACCCATAAATAATAGTATAAAAAGAGGAGAGCAAATAATCACAAATGTCATAGAAATACCTCTTATAATTTATGTTACAAAGCTTGGAGCAATAAACATGCACAAATGGTTGATCTTGGTCCCAATTCCATCTAATATTGGGAAATTGTATTGAGGAACAAATAACATCAGTCAAATATGATGACATATAGAAGTAGGTATTTTTCATACTTGATATATTTTTCACATTGAGACATAAATTAAAAGTCAATGTCTCTTCCCAATTGAATACTTGTCATGTCTTCAAAATGGTATTAACCATGGGTAGCCAATCTATCTGAAAATGTGTGCTCTTTTCCTCACCATATAATCAGTTCAACATAGAGATCAATATTGTGTATGGTTCCTTGAACTCATGTGTGGGGATAAGCCTTTGTCCTTGCTTGAATGGTCTGTGTTTGTCCACACACTAGTTTTTCATTAAATTGGTTGGGCTTTGTTACTTTGAGCAAACCCCTTTAGGAATGACTCATTGAGGGAGAATGTAGGCCCAAGTAGGTGATATATTGCACTAACATATTCATCCCTTAGATATGTTATTTGTTGTCTGAACTTGTTTGTAATTTTGGTAGTGCTTGGGTAAAACTACTTGAAGCACCACTAGGCAAGGATGATTTTAGGGGCTAAATTTCGCTCATGGGCTAATTTTCCATGGATTTTCCAAAAACGAGATTCGCTATTTTAAAAATTATTCGCCCAAATTCTATAGGATAAAATTATCCTACCTTAAAAATCGCCAAAATTTTATAAAAACTATATAAAATCCTTAGAAATTTGAATATTTTTATAAAAGTATCGTCAATCATTTATAGTTGGCATATGAAGTATTAGTAATATTCGCCAATGTTTCTACATTCTAAAATAAATTTCCATTCTTAAAACCATCCCTGCCACTAGGCCACCTCGTTCTAAGGAAATAATGTCAGTCGGGCAGCTATAAGGTGAATATCGCTCTTTTGGATATTCTGGTACACATCGATGTTTTCATCCTACAAAGGAAAGTCCCCAATATTGAAGATATTGTATATCTTGTCATACCTAGGGGAATGATCTTCTCCAGTATGTAGGTTGTATCAGTTACTAAAACCTCTCCCTAGTAGGAATAAGTCTTAGGAACAAAAGTTGGAGCACTGGGCAAAAAATTCCTAGATCTCTGGGTAGTCTGACTCACCATAGTGTATCATCGATATCCTGTAATTACCATATCAATCATCAGTTAATCGAATAAATGTAAAAAGTCATAAAAGACAGTAATATAGAATAACAAGATACATGTGATTTGACTAAAAAAGGTGTTTTCTAAGTGTTACAAGGTTGATCAATACAAATCAAATCACCTTACTAGCTTATGAAGAAAATATATAATGTCAATGAGGGTTTTAGGGTTATCGTATAGACTTTTAATTACCTCGATTAACATATTGAATAACCTATGTACTATGACCAATTCAAAATCCAAAGCATTGTTGCGTTATTAATGTGATTTGAAAGTGAGGATTACCCAAATCCATGTATCAGAGTCCCAAGAGGAAAAAAATTGAAATAGTAGTTGTCGGAGCCATTGGCATCGAATAGGGAACCTTGACAGATTGGTTTTCTCTCCAAAAAAGAGGCATCAAAGAATATTCCCTTCCTAACATGATTGATTTATGTGCCGAAAGTATAATATCGTGGACGGTTATATGTGATTATTCAGAGTTGTTTCCACTGAGGAGAAGAAGTTCATAGATAAATCCATACTGAAATGAAAAGGAATCAAAGGATATTTCCTTTCAAATGTCGATTCACATGTTGAAAGTATAATGTAGAGAAAGTTTAGAAGTGTATTGTCAAACCTTCCTAATCGGAGCTCAAAAAATTTGTGGAATTTCATAACTCCGAAGAGAAGGGTATCAAATAATATTCCCTTCCTTGAGAAAGGTGCTACTCTGATATATTGATCGATAAGTAAAATGAGTGGGTATTGTTTAAAAAACCACGTACCAGTCAATGTTTTCCAAATCATAACATTGTCATCATATGAGGTTAAGAAAACATTAAGTTTTCGATATTCAAGAGCTTATTACCCAACCAATGATCGAATGATACATTTAACAAAAGAAAATGAGTTGTAAACTTGGATCGTCGGAATGTAATCATCGGAGTCGAAAACTGTTCGTGGTCCAAGTATTACTCTGATATGAATTATTCTAATAGAACCCTTTCTGATATGGTTATCATAAAGGTTTCTATTGGAATATTATTAGAATGTGCGTTTATATTATCCTAAATTAGACTTTGAAAGTAGGTGAGCGAACATAAGTTCATTTGTTCTGATTTATGTAGGGATTCTAGATTAGATAACAAATTTTGTGTGATTGAACAGAATGAGAGGAATAATCGATTTCTGAGAAAAAGGATCAATTGGTGTAGCAGAGAAGATGAGAACTCAACGTCAAAATGAAAATAAGAGTAAAAATAGAAACCTTCTAGACCGTATAAACAAAAGGAACAAATCCTTATGCCAACATATTTTCAATAGTGTTGTAGTGTAGTACCTAGCTAAAAAAAATTTAGAAAAGGGGTAACCCACTCAAAATATCTTATTCAAGAGATTTTAAGTGGGTTTTTGTGGGGGAGTCACAATAGGTACTAAAAATTGTGAGGGTGTTACACTCCTCTGTGATCCTAATCTCTCAGAAATGCCACCATGCATCAGTTAAAAGGATCAAATCATGAAATTTAAACAGATATGCATAAAATGAATTCCATTAATGATACAAAAAAATTGATCATCTACACAATATCTCACCATGTATATCTTGGACCTCGATGGATAGTCATTGGTAGGTGGAGCGCTCGGTTGTACAACCTACTCCGAGGAAACATCTACTATGGAAACCTCGATGGATGGTGCAGATGGAAATGGTGGTGGGGGTGGGTGGCATATAGGTGCAGCCACTATGGATGGATGTGATGGAAGAGGTGGTGTGGATGGGTGGCCTGTGGGTGCATCCACTGAGGATGCATGGAATAAGAAAGATGTTAGGGGTGGGTGACGATGAACCCCCATGAGTTGTACAAATGATGGCATCTCTCTTGGCCTGGAATAAGGTAACCCATAAGTTGTGGCCACGTGCTCAATGACTGTACTAGTATTATAACTAGTGAAAATATCAACATCATGCTTACATATTAATAATATTGTTATTAGTACCAAATAGTAAAATTCAACAACATAAATACAATAAAATTGATATTTAAATGTGATTTAACTCTACATGTGATACATGTGATGTGGGAAACTTATCCATCCCAGGTGGACATTACTTGACACCGCCTGTTCCCACAACCTGTAGAAACACAAGAACATTATAAATTTGAGGATGCCAGAAAATAAAGAAATCACTATGGTGAATTTATCGAATGTGACACATACCTGTGTATGGGATACGTCGAATGAGAAAGTTGCCTCTACTACAACATCAATAGTGGAGACAAACACTAATGCATTCATTGATGGAGATGGTCTTCTATAGGGGCGTAGAAATTGCTAAACATCATACAATTAAATATCTAAATAAATACAGAGAAAACTATATAATTATATAATGATAAAGAACATAGAGATGGTTAAGATATTAACCTCATCCAAGAAGCTCTCCTGTCCACTGGCCTCCATAGGCCCATATAAAGTCTGCTAGAACCCCGAGCATTTGTGAGGTTCATATGGACGATTTATATGTCCATGTTCTCTCTCCTCACTACACACTGGTCTTGGGGTTGAAGGTATGACCCCTCTGTCAATGTCGTTGGCAAGCACCTCTTGCTGAGATAGTGCAACAAAGATACCATGTTGCACTAGGCTTCGAGTCAAGGATGAAAGAGATACATGTACATGTTGCAAGCCCTATGAATCAAGAGGATGTTGGGCATGGAGGTTAGTCCTTCACCTGGGGGGACAACGAACTAACATGGGGTCATGCCTAGCATACTCTCGGTCCTATGCGGACCCTCGACCCACCCCATGGAATTCACCAATATCGAAGTAGTTGACATGGTGACCCAAAATAAATTCAGTCCATAATTTTCTCAAAAAATATAAAGGCATATCCCTATTATTGCAGGGAGGTTTATCAAATACCATGAACCACCTATCCATCCAGTGAGCATTTAACCATGGATGAATACACCAGTCCATACAAATGTGTTTCTTATTGAAAGATGGTTCCTATCTAGTTCGAGGTTCGATAAAAAGAGACATCAAAGAATGTTTTGAAATATCCATGTCTCTAACTTGGTTTTTGTCCAGTCCAGTACGGTAAAACTCATACATTCTTGCCCTATATTAAGAAATTGAAGTTAATTTCTCTTGGGAACTTGCAATGGACCTCACAATGATGTCCAATGAAGTGTCCAAGAACTCTCTGATAGGTTCTTTCGTGCCCCCTAATTCATTTACCAATGTTCTCAATGTGGCCAACCCCTCATCAATTTGGGTGTTTATGTTGGGTGGTTGTGATGGGTTGGGGTTTTCCTCGCCTTGGTCTTCTTGTGGACACTTTACATTGTCTTTGGGTTCCATTTTATAATATATGTTTAAATTTAATAAGGCATGGCATGTAAATTAGGTCGTTTTTTTTTAATGAAAATAGAATATTACAAAAAACATCAATACATATTTTAAGAAATAAAAAAAAATACAAAATAATCACATTTCTTGTAAGTTTTTTTTTAAAGGGAAAATTTTA
>JZKD02S1706609.1:447774-461289 GCA_000966675.3 Picea glauca
TTGAGGATCAGTAGTTCTGCAGAGTCAGTTGGTCTGTCTTCTTTGGTCCAAGGGTGAAGCTGAAGGGTTTCTTGCAGGTTTGAGTGGATGGTGGACCAGATGGTTTCCAGGGTGGAGGGTAGTGAATGAAAGACTCTCTTGTTTATTTCTTTCTAGAGTTTCCACACTATGAATCCTGGTAGCAGCTGCTAGAGTTTGTTTAGCAAATGGCTTTTGTAAGGTCATGTTCCCCAATTTCTCATTGTGTTTATGATGCTACCATGATCTCTATGACTTCTTCTTAGGAACCGAGTGGCACGGTCCCAGATGACAATGCTGATGGTGCAGCTATTTAAGAGGTGTTCCATGGTCTCTTCATGTTGATTACAGAGGTGACAGATCGAAGTTCCTATGAATCCTCTTATCCGAAGATTATCCTAGGTTAGGATCTTGTTCTATATGAGGAGCCAGAGAAAAGTTGAGATTTTTGGCCAGAATTTGGATTTCCAGACAACAGTCCATATAGGATCCTTTGGCATGTATTGAAAGCCTTCCTATAGAGAATGTCCTTCCTTGATAGTGAAGTTGTCGTTGGGCGAGTGCCCCCAATGAAGAATTTCAGAGCTATTGCTAGCTCGAATTCTTCTTGTTGAGATTACATGAGCCCAGTTCTGTAAGTTACAATCCTCTGCCACATGAAGGTCATGATGCGTGGATTTCCACATTCTCCAGGTGTGGTTGTGAGGGTTGGCAACCCACATGTTTGCTACTTTGGTAGTGATTAAGTTGGGTATCTGGTTTTCATAGTGTAGCAGATTTTCATTAGATTGGAGGGGTGGCATCTGTTCCCAGGAGTCATTCCAGAAACTAGCGGTCTAAACGTTATGAACTTCCTAGAAGGTGTGCTCCTGGATGAGGGGACAATTTCTCCAGGTTGCATTGTAGATGTTGGATCCTTGAATTTTGTCCTGCATTCGGATCCAGTGTGAATGTTGGATGTCTAGTGCATACTTGTAGTTCCAAAGCTGAGCCCATATTTCTATTGGATTTTTTATCCATCTCCACTAGATCTTTTCCCCCATTGTGTTGTTGAGTTTTCCAGGGTCCCTTAGACCAAGGCCTCCCAGGGATTTGGGTTTGCAGACTTTGTCCCAGCTGGCAAGAGCCCATTTTTTTCTTCTGAATTGTGGCCATGCCAAAGAAAGTTCCTTTGCAAGTTTATGATTTTTTTGATGACTAATTGTGGGGCTGCTAGAGCAGAGAAAAGATAGGTCGGTATGGCTTGGAGGACGGATTTGAGAAGGGTGATTATGGCTGGGAGGTTGAGGGAGCTAAAGGTTCAGCTGCTAAGTCTATTGGAGATGAATAGTAGGAGTGAGTCCTAAGAGAGGTTGCGGGCTTTCGAGTCCGACAAGGGAAGGCCCAAGTATTTAGTCAGAAGGGTGCAAATCATAATGGAGAGGAGCTGGGAGAGGTGTTGTTGGATAGCCTGGGGTGTGTTGAAGAAGAAAAGATGTGACTTTTTTAGGTTGAAGGAGGTGCTAGTGGCATTGCAGAAGTTGGAGAGGATGGATCTGAGTTTGTTGGCTTCTTGTACCGTGGGGGTGCTCATAAGCATGGTGTCATCGACGAATTGGCTGTGTGAGGTCGTAGGTTGGAGCCCATGGAGGGGGAGGCCTTGCAAAGAGTCATTGCCTATGGAGGTTTTAATGTAGTGTCCCAGGCCTTTTGCCATTATTACAAAGAGAAAAGGGGAAAGTGGATCCCTTGTCTTATTCCTCGCGATGGGGAGAAAGGTTGGGAGGGGGAACCATTGACTAGGATGGAGAAGAAGGTGGAGGTGATGAGATTCATGATACAGTCAATCCAGTTGGCACTGAAACCAAAGGCCACTAGAGTTGCTCTTATGTATTGCCAGCTTAATTTGTCAAAATCTTTAGAAAGATCAAGTTTGAGAAGCATGCCTGGTGTACGTGTGCTTTTGAGTGAGTGAATAACATCATGGACTAGAATGACACTATCCATTATTTGTCTTCCTTCTACATAGACCGACTGCTCCTTTGAGATTATGAGGGGGAGGATTGGCTTGAGTCTGAGAGTTATAAATTTGGAGATAATTTTGTAGATGACATTGTAGAGAGATATGGGCCTGAAATTTTTCAGATTGGTGACTCTCCTCTTTGGGTATCAGGGTGAGAAAGGTGGCATTAAGGGCTGGGAGGACCTTACCAGAACTACGTGATTCCTCCACTAGTTTCCACACCTCTTCCTTTAGCATGGGCCAACATGCATGGAAGAAGTTCGTGGTGAATCCATCCGGACCAGGTGCTTTTTCCGTGGGTAGCTCTTGTATGGCATGGTCCACTTCAGCTTGGCTTATGGGGGTCATGACGGCCTCATTCTATTCCTGAGTGATGAGGGTCAAAATATTGGCAGTTACTCTCCTGATAGCCTCTGCACGATCCACATGAGGTTCTGAGAGGAGGTCGTGGTAATAATCAGTGAGCTCCTTCGTGATATCTTGATGCGAGAGAAAGGTTGTTTCATGGGCATTTTCTATTTTAGTTATGCGGTTGATGAAACGCCTATGTATCATTGATCGATGGAAAAATTTTGTGTTTTTGTCCCCCTCTTTAAGCCATTGTATCCTGGATTTTTGTCTCCAAAGGATTTCTTCTTGTTGTAGCCTTTCTTCCAACTGTTGTCTGATACTATGTTCCTCCTATTGTTGAATTGGGGTATATCCTGTCTGGATGGCTTGCTGTTGGAGGGCTTGAAGTTTTTTTTCCAATATTAATGTTCTCTCTTGGAAGATGTTTCCATAAACTTCCTTGTTCCACTGTCGCACTTGTTGCTAGAATTATTTGAGTTTTTGCTGAAAGCGGTACATTTTGGTTCCCTGCCTGATCTCTGTCGCGCCCCACCAAAGGAAAGCCATCTTATGGAAGTCGAAATGGGTGAGCCATAAATTTTCAAACCTAAAGGGTTTGAGCTTGGGAGAAGCCATGGTGTCCACCCACAGATGAACATACCAGTGGTACGAGCCCGCTTTTGGGAGGATATTGGAATCTATTAGAGGACCTTCCAGGAGGAGGGTCTCAAAGAAGAGAAAACGATCAAGTCTGTAGGAAATCTATTGGGGGCCCATGTGCTTTTTCGTCCAAGTGAAGGTTCCATTTCCATTCTCTATGTCTACCAGATTATGTTGTTCCAGAAGTTCTTGGAATCTTATGTTGTCTTGTTCCAATCTTTTCCTGCCCCCCCTTTTTTCCTCCAGAGTGAGGATCATATTGAAATCGTCGCCCACAATCCATCTTTGATTGTTGACTAAGGAGATTAGATAATATAATTGTTGAAGAAAGATTTATTTTCCGAGACATTCTGCGGTCCATAGGCATTGGTGATCCATCCATATTTTTCCGAACCAATTTCCCGATAGTGGGTTGTGAGAGTGCCTGGAGTCAAGAGACCTTGTTTCAGAATGATAGAGTTTGGATTCCATAGGATGGAAAGGCCTCCTACCATTCCTTTTGAGTCTGTGTTGTAAGAGTTGCAGTTGCGCCAACATTTCCTGAAGATTGCTTCCGTTGTTTGTCCTACGCATTTAGTCTCCTGAAGGAGAAGGATGTCTAGGTCTTCCATCTTGATGCAGTTTCGAAGGGTCCTTTGCTTGGATCTTCCATTGAGGCCCCTGATGTTCCAAGTGATGAATTTCATGATTTAACAGTTGGGTGGGTGGGAGAAAGAGCTCTCTGAGAGATTTTGTATCTGTCTCGAGTTGAACATATAGTTATCGGCCTCCTTAATGAGTTGTTTCACCATCTTCCTGCCTCTCCTTTTGCTTTCTTTTGTGTTTCTCCTTGGATCTAGGTTTGGATCTCCTTTTATTCCTAGTCTTGAGGTTGCCCCTGCTGAAGAGTCTAGAAATACCTTATGTACTTTCCTCAATTGGTCTTCTGGTATAGTTTTCATATCTTTCTTATTGAGAGCTTCTTCCAGTCTGTCCAGGTCTACTCCCGCTAAGTCTTGTTAATCCATTTCCATTACGGTGTCTTCGTCCCTTTCAGTGTTTTTTCCTGTGTTTGAGGGAAGGGGAGGATGGCACAGAGTGTGTTGTGAATGATTTGCATGAGGTGATCATTTTTCCTTGCCATTGATTCCTTTTGCCTCTGATGCTTTAATGGGGTTTTCCACTTCCTCTACCTCTGGTAGGTTAGATAAAGCATCAAAGGAATTGGTATTGGGGTGTTTCTGGTTGTTGGTGGTTGTTGTTTTCTTCTGCATTTGCTTCTTGCGTGTCTAAATCTGCGTGAAGCCATCCTTTGTCTTCTCTTCCTTAGTTGGCTTGTGGGGGGCATTGAGGGGGAAATCTCTGAAGAGATGACCATGCTCATGGCATTTTCTACACCTGAAAGGTATATGTTTGTAGTCTATAGTTTGTGTCCACTCCTCATCCTGATACTCTACGGTTGTCATGCCTGGGAAGGCCTTAGATATATCCATATAGACACAGATTCTGGCATAGGAGGTATACTTCCTATGCTTGGTGGCCTTTGAGGACTTAACATGTTTTCCTAGCATGTTACCTATGCCTGATAAAATTTATTCAAGCCAAAAATCTTGGGGTAGGGAGTAGAGACGGATCCATACCGGGGCATATGTGAATTTTTCTTTCTCTAGGCATAAGCGTTCAGTCCAGAATCTCAGATATAGTCCCACCGAGTTGTAGAAGTAGGGCCCCCCTTTGAATACTCTGCCTTTGTCCTCCAGATTGTAGAATATGACTGTAAAGAAACCCTTGGAGCTTAGTTGGAGCTCATAGTCTCCCTTAGGGTTCCCCCAGGCTTTGATCCAACGACCTAGGTCTCTCTCCGAGGGCCAAAGGCCTAGGAATTTACCTATGAGGGCGTGGTCCCTCATGAACTAGGTGTGCTCGCCTATTCGGTTTCTTTTTATGGTGTATCGTGGTGCCTTCGGTGCGAGAGGTATGCATTTTCCTGGTGTTCAGGTTTGAGCATCTTTTGGATGGAAGGTCTCTGCATCCATGTTCATGCATGTGCTTCCTTGCGTTTCGTCTTGCATGTTATGATATCGCAGGTGCTGAGGAGGTTCGAAAGATGGTCTACGCGCGTAGACGTTATGTTGGTCGTTCACCGCCATGTTCCAATAAGAGGGGGCTTCCACCCCCCCTTCAGCTAACATGCTACTAGACCAATCAGAGCCTTGGTGTAGAGCATGTCAGGTGGTTGCAGGAGTGATCAACGAGGAGGACGGGGGAGATCGTGATTGCATGAAACCCTAGGTGCAGAGCATAGTCAGAGCTTGCATCATTGGAACGTAAGAGTTATTGTAAGTACCATTATTAGTTATTTATATTTATTTATATTTACATATTTATATATATTTATTCTTGTTACAATTTTCCTTTTGGTACTGATCCTTGATTTCAGTTATTTGATCTTCCAGTCTGAGCTAATCATTCCAGTCGTCCTTCATATCGTTGAGAAGAAATAAACATTCATTTTGTTTAGATATAAGTTTTTTATTGAGTTCTATTGCCTCTATCTTGATGACTTCAAAAGCAAGAGTCTTTTCCTTGTTTTCTTCCAGCTTCTCCTTTTCTTGTTCCAATCCCATAATTTGGTAGCTTTGTTGCTCAACGAACCATTTGGATTTAGCTAGATCAGTTTGTAAATGTGATGTATCTTTAGAATGTTCCCTCTTCATTTGTTCCATTTCTTCACAGAGCTTTAGCTTTCTAGATTCTATCTTCTTACCATGGGTCTCCCATTCTAACCATTCTCTTTTATAAAATTCATTATTCAATTCAATTTTTTGAGTTTTCAATGCCATGTTCAGTTCTTCTGTTTTGAGATTATCAACAACCCTAGTGGATATTTCAAATTATGAAGTGATCTCATCTCTCATAGCATGCATAGTCTTCTGGATTTCTTCCTTACGTAGTTTTTCCTTCTACTCAAAAGTCTATAGGAACTTTGCAAAGAAGTTATATCCTTTTGTGTTTTCAACTCTATCTCCAGCTCAATGATCTTGGTTTATGTTGCACTTAAGGTAGTGGTTACCTCAATGATAGATGAAGCATTCAAGCATGTAAATGAATGAAGCACATAGGTTTCTTTTATGTCATTTTCTTATGGGTCAGGCCCTGCTTTCCATTCAACAATTCTTCCTGTAGATGACTTGGGTTTAGAAAAATATCTCCTTTTTCTTTTGTTCAACATTCATTCAATGATCTTAGTTCTGTCATTATAGTAACAGTATCCAACAACTACGAAAACACCTTCAAAACCAAGTGTTTGCAAAGAAAAGGTTGAATTACCTGGGATAATAGTAATAGGTGTGTATTCTGAGGTAAAATGTTTATTATGCCCAAATTAGGAGTTGATGGATTTCCTTGGGTCTTTCTCAATTATTTATGCTTTTTCCATCCCAAATGTTCATCTATTATTATTTTAGCTTCTACTTCAGTTGGTGCTCTTTCACTTTCTCTTATTTGTGTCTTGGCTTCCTCAGCTAGTCTTTTAGCTTCTTCTTCAGCTACTGCTCTTTCCCTTTCTCTTTTCTGTTCCTCAGCTTCCTTAGCTAGTATTCTAGCTTCTTCTCCGGTTTGTTTTCTCTGATATTCCTCATCAACTTTCAATATGTTTTTCTCCAATTCCCCTTGTTCTTTGGCCTTCTCTTTCTCTGTAGTGATTAATTTGATTTTTATCCTCTTGAAAAATACTTTAAAATTGCTCCTGAGAAAACATCATCATTTATTCTTGCTCATATTGTAGTTCTTGTCTAGTAGCATCATCAAACAACGTTTGTAATATCTCTTCATAAGAAAGAACTCCCTTGAACTTGTCTTCTTCAAAATCAGCCACATGTATAGTAGGATGAGTGAGACCCATTGATCTAACATGGCTCACCGTGAGTTCATGTGGAACATGTCCCTTAGCCTCTCCAAAGCATAAACATAAGTCCCGTAGGGACTCTTCCTCTTGTCTACCATGTTTTTCATTCGATATACTATAGTTTCCTATGTGTACATGAAACAAAAGCTAAAGTTTCTTACTAATTCTCATGAGAAGAGAAGTAACCCCTATTCTCATTGTATGATAGGCTATTTCTCTCATCAAAAGACGATTTAGGAAAAAGTGTGGAAAAATATGAGGGGACCAAATAGTGCCATATACCCTAATATAGGTGTAATGTTTTTCTAGATACTAATCAACTATCCCTTTCATCCCAGCTCTAGCTTCACTTGAAATTTTGTTCCTTGTGAACCCATAAATAATAGTATAAAAAGAGGAGAGCAAATAATCACAAATGTCATGGAAATACCTCTTATAATTTATGTTACAAAGCTTGGAGCAATAAGCATGCACAAAGAGTTGATCTTGGTCCCAATTCCATCTAATATTGGGAAATTGTATTGAGGAACAAATAACATCAATCAAATATGAGGAACAAATAACATCAATCAAATATCTCTTCCCAATTGAATACTTGTCATGTCTTCAAAATGGTATTAACCATGGGTAGCCAATCTGTCTGAAAATGTGTGATCTTTTCCTCACCATATAATCAGTTCAATATAGAGATCAATATTTTGTATGGTTCTTTGAAATCATGTGTGGGGATAAGCCTTTGTCCTTGCCTGAATGTTCTGTGTTTGTCCACCCACCAGTTTTTCATTAAATTGGTTGGGCTTTGTTACTTTGAGCAAACCCCTTTAGGAATGACTCATTGAGGGAGCATGTAGGCCCAGGTAGGTGATATATTGCACTAACATATTCAGGCCTTAGAGATGTTCTTTGTTGTCTGAACTTGTTTGTAATTTTGGCAGTGCTTGGGTAAAATTGCTTGAAGCACCACTAGGCCACCTCGTTCGAAGGAAATAATGTCAGTCAGATAGCTATAAGGTGAATATCGCTCTTCTGGATATTTTGGTACACATCGATGTTTTCATCCTCCAAAGGAAAGTCCCCAATATTGAAGATAGTGTATATCTTGTCATACCTAGGGGAATGATCTTGTCCAGTATGATAGGTTGTATCGGTTACTAAAACCTCTCCCTGGTAGGCATAAGTCTTAGGAACAAAAGTTGGAGTTGTGGGAACTAAATTCCTAGATCTCTGGGTAGTCTGACTCACCATAGTGTATCCTCGATATCCTGTAATTACCATATCAATCATCAGTTAATCAAATAAATGTAAAAAGTCATAAAAGACAGTAATATATAATAACAAGATACACACAATTTGACTGAAAAAGGTGTTTTTCAAGTGTTACAGGGTTGATCAATACAAAGCAAAGCACCTTAATAGCTTATGAAGAAAAGATATAATGTCAATGAGGGTTTTAGGGTTATCGTATAGACTTTTAATTACCTCGATTAAGATATTGAATAACCTATGTACTATGACCAATTCAAAATACAGAGCATTGTTGCGCTAGAAATGTGATTTGAAAGCGAGGATTACCCAAATCCATGTATCAGAGTCCCGAGAGGAAAAAAATTGAAATAGTAGTTGTCGAAGCCGTTGCCATCGAATAGGGAACGTTGATAGATTGGTTTTCTCTCCAAAAAAGAGGCATCAAAGAATATTCCCTTCCTAACATGATTGATTTGTGTGCCGAAAGTATAATATCATGGACGGTTATATGTGATTATTCAGAGTTGTTTCCACTGAGGAGAAGAAGTTCACAGATAAATCCATACTCTGATGAAAAGGAATCAAAGGATATTCCCTTTCAAATGTTAATTCACATGTTGAAAGTATAATGTAGAGAAAGGTTAGAAGTGTATTGTCAAACCTTCCTAATCGGAGCTCAAAAAATTTGAGGAATTTCATAATTCCGAAGAGAAGGGTATCAAATAATATTCCCTTCCTTGAGAAAGGTGCTACTCTGAGAGATTGATCGATAAGTAAAATGAGTGGGTATCGTTTAAAAAACCATGCACCAGTCAATGTTTTCCAAATCATAACATTGTCATCATATGAGGTTAAGAAAACATAAAGTTTTCGATATTCAAGAGATTATTACCCAACCAATGATCGAATGATACATTTAACAATAGAAAATGAGTTGTGAACTTGGGTCGTCGAAATGTAATCATCAGAGTCGAAAACAGTGTATTACTCTAATATGAATTATTCTAATAGAACCCTTTCCGATATGGTTATCAGAAAGGTTTCTATTGGAATATTATTAGAATGTGCGTTTATATTATCCTGAATTAGACTTTGAAAGTAGGTGAGCGAACATAAGTTCCTTTGTTCTAATTTATGTAGGGATTCCAGATTAGATAACAAATTTTGCGTGATTGAGCGGAATGAGAGGAATAATCGATTTCTGAGAAAAAAGATCAATTGGTGTAGCAGAGAAGATGAGAACTCAACATCAAAATGAAACTAAGAGTAAAAATAGAAACCTTCTAGACCGTATAAACTAAAGGAACAAATCCTTATGCCAACATATTTTCAATAGTGTTGTAGTGTAGTACCTTGCAAATTTTTTTTTAGAAAAGGGGTAACCCACTCAAAATATCTTATTCAAGAGATTTTAAGTGGGATTTTGTGGGGGAGTCACAATAGGTACTAAAAATTGTGAGGGTGTTACACTCCTCTGTGACCCTAATCTCTCAGAAATGCCACCATGCATCAGTTAAAAGGATCAAATCATGAAATTTAAATAGATATGCATAAAATGAATTCCATTAATGATACAAAAAAAATGACCATCTACACAATATCTCACCATGAATATCTTGGACCTCGATGGATAGTCATTGGTAGGTGGAGCGCTCGGTTGTACAACCTTCTCCGAGGCAACCTCTACTATGGAAGCCTCGGTGGATGGCACAGATGGAAATGTAGGTGGGGGTGGGTGGCATATAGGTGCATCCACTATGGATGGATTTGATGGAAGAGGTGGTGTGGATGGGTGGCCTGTGGGTGCATCCACTGAGGATGCATGGAATAAGAAATATGCTAGGGGTGGGCGACGATGAACCCCCATGAGTTGTACAAATGATGGCATCTCTCTTGGCCTGGAATAAGGTAACCCAGAAGTTGTGGCCACGTGCCCAATGACTGTACTATTATTATAACTAGTGAAAATATCAACATCATGCTTACATATTAATAATATTGTTATTAGTACCAAATAGTAAAATTCAACAACATAAATACAATAAACTTGATATTTAAATGTGATTTAACTCTACACATGATACATGTGATGTGGGAAACTTATCCATCCCAGGTGGAAATTACTTGACACTGTCTGTTCCCACAACCTGTAGAAACACAAGAACATTATAAATTTGAGGATGCCAGAAAATAAAGAAATCACAATGGTAAATTTATCAAATGTGACACATACCTGTGTATGGGATACGCCGAATGCAAAATTTGCCTCTACTACAACATCAATAGTGGAGACAAACACTAATGCATCCATCGATGTAGATGGTCTTCTATAGGGGCGTAGAAACTGCTAATCATACAATTAAATATCTAAATAAATACATAGAAAACTATATAATTATATAACGATAAAGAACATAGAGATGGTTAAGATACTAACCTCATCCAAGAATCTCTCCTGTCCACTGGCTTCCATAGGCCCATAGCAAGTCTACTAGAAACCCAAGCATCTATGAGGTTTATATGGACGATTTATATGTCTGTGTTCCCTCTCCCCACTACACACTGGTCTCGGGGTTGAAGGTATGACCCCTCTATCAATGTCGTTGGCAAGCACCTCCTGCTAAGATAGTGCAACAAAGATACCATGTTGCACTAGGCTTTGAGTCAAGGATGAAAGAGCTACATGTACATGTTGCAAGACCTATGAAACAAGAAGATGTTGGGCATGGAGGTTAGTCCTTCACCTGGGGGGACGACAAACTAACATGGGGTCATGCCTAGCATACTCTCAGTCCTATGCGGACCCTCAACCCACCCCATGGATGTCACCAATGTCGAAGTAGTTGACATGGTGACCCAAAATAAATTCAGTCCATAATTTTCTCAAAAAATATAAAGACATATCCCTATTATTGCAGGGAGGTTTATCAAATACCATGAACCACCTATCCATCCAATGAGCATTTAAACATGGGTGGATACACCAGTCCATACAAATGTGTTTCTTGTTGAAAGATGGTTCCTATCTAGTTCGAGGATCGATAAAAAGAGACATCAAAGAATGTTTTGAAATACCCATGTCTCTAACTTGGTTTATGTCCAGTCCAGTGTGGTAAAAATCATACATTCTTGCCCTATATTAAGAAATTGAAGTTAATTTCTCTTGGGAACCTGCAATGGACCTCACAATGAAGTCCAGTGAAGTATCCAAGGACTCTTTGATAGGTTCGTTTGTGCCCCCTAATTCATTTACCAATGTTCTCAATGTGGCCAACCCCTCATCAATTTGGGTGTTTATGTTGGGTGGTTGTGGTGGGTTGGGGTTTTCCTCGCCTTGGTCTTCTTGTGGACACTTTACATTGTCTTTGGGTTCCATTTTATAATATATGTTGCAATTTAATAAGACATGGCATGTAAATTAGGTCGTTTTTTTTTAATGAAAATAGAATATTACAAAAAACATCAATACATATTTTAAGAAATAAAAAAAATTACAAAATAATCGCATTTCTTGTAAGTGTTTTTTTAAAGGGAAAATTTTAGGCAATGTAATAGGTGTCTCTCTCTAAATTTTCTAGATGAGATTTCTATATAAGATTAATTTTTTTTATAATTTAGATTCTTTTAGAATATATTAAATTAATTGAATAAAAGTAAAAATTACTAAATTGGGAGGAAAAAAAGAGAAATCAAACATGCATGACTTGACTAGGACACGATGAAAATATATTGACTTTGCTCCTCCTCTCTGTTTTCTCAATGAATATAAAAACCTAAACACCCATGCAGTCTTAGGAACTCTCATGCATTCTTAGGAATGCGTATGGTTCGTGTGAAGGAGAGGTTCAAACTTTGTCAAACCTAGAGAATCGGGAAAATTCTTGAGAACACTCGTTCATGCAAGTGTGCATTAGTGATTACCCCCTTGATATTTTTTTCATCCACCAACTTTGTGCACACACCCATATACTGTCGCACATGAACGTATTCCACACCCTTTATTCTCTTTCATAAATTATTAAAAATATAAAATCCAATAATATTATAAAAAAATACAAAATTTAATAATAATATAAACAAAAGTGAAATTAATTTAGTAATTTTATAAGTTATAAAAATATAAAATAAATTGATATTATAATTAAATAAAATCAAAATTATTAAATATATTAAATAAAATATATTTTTTTTTTAATAAAAAGTTTATTTTTTATTTTTATTTTTAAAGTTAATGAGAGAATTTCATTTTAAACACCTTTTCTATCCATATTGTCTATAGAGTCAAGTAAGACCATAAGCTACATAAAAAGGTAAACCATCGTCTGTAATTAAAATATTTATAATTAAAATATTTAAAGCTGGAAAATCATTATTCTAAAGCATGACAACTAGACTCATGTTGCCTGCATAACTGGTAAACCAAAAAACTAGTAAACCAAAAAACATTGAGACAATAAGACATGGAGGTTGTTATCAACTACATAAACTTGAGGTTGGACTACATGAAGCTTGGAGAAGTGAAAGCCCATCATTTTCTCTTCCAACAAAGTGATTTTGTGATCAACCACTTTGATTTGCAGTTGCACGTTGTCCACTTGGAGTAGGATTTCATTGTAGGCATTGTTACTTTCCACCAATAGTTTACCTATCATGGATTTCATCTTCTAATATAAGGTCACTATTTTGTGGTATTTAGTTTCCCAAGTTTTGGATGAACTAGTGTCCAGAACCCAAGGATAGATATCCGCATCCACTTCCTCATCCTGGATTAAATGTCGATGCAAGTGAACCTCAACCTCACCAAAGCCAATCTCTACTCTTATTTACAGGGGCATGTTGGTCTGAAAAAATTTGGCCAACTCCTTTGCATCTAGTTGCACCCATGAAACATGGAGCCTACCACAATGTGTACAAGTCCTATGGCTATAGACACCTCTAGCCATGAACGAGAACAAAACCAGAGGAAAAGAAGAAAGAAAGAATCGTGAACCAAAGGGGACATGAGGGAGAACATTGGAGATCAGGGGTTGAACTAGTGACCAGAGAAGGCGTAGAGAAACAAGAGGGAAATACTTCGGACTAAAAAAAACAGACCCATAGAGGAGGCCTAATATGGCCATGAAGAATGAATGTGACAACCGATATCTACATCCTTTTGTTACTTGGAGCTTTCATTACCAAAACAAGCAAGTGAAACATACATAGCCACCATAATAGAGAGTAAGTTGCCATCACCTTCTCACATTAACCTCCACATGATAAGGATAATTTGTCAAGTTTTTATAAGGTGTAGGTGGGTTCTATAGGATGTAGCTGAGGACAAATTTATAAGAGCCTATAACATTTTTCAAATACCCTTAGATCACATCCCTAT
>JZKD02S1706609.1:471100-490943 GCA_000966675.3 Picea glauca
AGGGTCATGTCTTACTAAGTTTTCGTACATTATTTGAGTGCATGTAGGTGGGTATCAATGGAGACAAGAACGTATGCATTTTTTTTCTTAAGTAAAGTCATGTACATCTTGGGAACATGAAATACCAAGGTCATACAATAGATCATTGCTAGGATTTGTAGGTAATGTTCATATTTTTTTGTATTTCTATATGGGACATTATCCCAGGTACGAGAGCACTTATGAGATTTGATGTTATCTGAATGATAAGCTTAGTTGATGGGAAGAATATCTTATGTATTATGGTTGAGATTTTTGGCTTCTAGTATTGCTTCCACTATCTTTATTTGAGTTAAATATTTCAACAATTGTATGCTATTTTTTGAGCTTCTAATTTTATTTAAAGTAAGGAAATCACCAGATGAAAAGATACCTAAGGTCGAAGTAAGAGATTTCAACAGTAGGCACCAACCTATTGGAGACACCAATCCCCATTGGTACAAATCCTTGTAGGCACCAACCTACTCTTACATATCTTCATAGAAACCAATCTATTAGAGACACCAATCCCCACTGCTAAGCACCAACTTAGAAAGAGACAACAGTATCTTTGTTTGAGCAACAAAAAACTAATCTTACAAATCTTCATAGACACCAATCCCCAATGATAAGCACAAACTTAACAACATAAACTAATATATTTGTGTGAGCCACACCAACTTGCACCGAGTCTTCTTGCTACTTCTTCCTTCACCAAGTTTGCTTGTTGATTCTACCTTCACCAGGTCTACTCACTACTTCTTCCTTCACCCAGTGTTCTCACTACTTTTTCCTTTATCAACTTTGACCAAAATTTGAATTCCCAAATGGAAACTTTCTCAAAGCCTGTTGTTTTGGACCTCTTCCCAATAATGAACTTGTAAAGAATGCCACATATCCAATTTTGAAAATATGATGACGAAATTGTTAACTAAGTTAATTTTGTATGTCTCATTTGTTCTCTGAAATTTTCACAGTCTGAAGAATCCCATAAAATAAGTTATAGTGAAAATGATAAGGTGACCTGTTTGAAACCAGTCTCAGGATGATTCAAAAACCCTAACTTCCACATATAATATCTTAGCAAGTACAATGAACCAACATTTGAAATTTTTACCAAATGTACACCAAGCTCGTCCTCCTTCTCTGTCAAATTTCAAGGTCCAAAACATCCCAAAAAATAATTTATAGGAAAAGTTCCAAGATGACCCGTTTGAAATTGATTTCTGAAGCATTCGGGAACCCTAAATTCCACAGGGAATATCTATGAAACTATAGTGAACCAACATATGAAATTTGTACCACATGTACACCAAGATATATCCTTTGTCTATGCAAATTTTCCATGTTTGAAACATCCCAAGAAATAAGTTATAGTGAAAGTTCCAAGATGATCTTTTTGAAACTAATTTCAACATCATTCAAGAACCCTACCTTTCATAGTGCATATATTTGATAGTATAGCTAAAAAACATATGTAATTTGTACCACTTGTACACCAACATTTATCCTCTACCTCTGCAAAGTTTCAAGGTCTGAAAAATCTCATAAAATAAGTTATAGCGAAAGTGTCAAGCTGACCTATTTGAAACAAATTTTAGGAGCATTCAAGAACCCTAACTTCCACAAGGAATATCTCTGAAAGTATAGTGAACCAGAAACTAAAATTTGTACCAAATGTACACCAAGATCTCTCCTCTGTCTCTTCCCAAATTCAATGTCTGAAGTGTCCTAGAAAAAAATTATCACAAAAATCCCAAGAGGACCGGAAATTGATTTCGCAATTCAATTTTTGCTAATCCATTTTTCACACACACACACTTTCTCTCAATGCTTTCTCTTTTTTATAATTTTTCATAACCCTTCATGAAGGGACATGCCCCTTAATTGAATAATTAATTCTGAATACCATGGAAAAATACCTTGAACACCATGGAAAAATACCCCAAACCATGGGAAAATACCCCAAACCCATGGGTTTGAAACCACTATTTCACTTTTTACTTTTTCACATGCACACCATTTTTAATATACTTGTAGACCTATATATATAAATCAATATTGGAAATGGTGTGTGTATCTTAATCCCATAATATGACATCAAAGACATCATTAATCCTTTGACATCAATGGAAACACTTCCAATAGAGATCATGTAGGTGCCACCCCTATGCTAGGAAATGAAACAATGAGGGTGAATTTATTAGTTATGGATTTGTTTCTTCCCACTTGGTCCATTTTCTAATTATCACAAGCAATGATTTAATAGTTCAAACCATTCTTAGTACAACAATCTCATTCACCAACCTATATTCCTCTTTAGCCCTGCACAACATAATGAATGAGATCCCCTTCTCTGCCAAATAATCCCTTAGGTTATCCCCCCTTCCTTCCATTATTTCAATACAGGTTGGACAAAAAATGTCTACTACTTAAAACAAAAGAATCTCAATTATAAATTAATCTCCTTTTTTTCTCAACAATTTCCCATGAACTCGGTCATGGTTTTCACATAGTTTCACGGCATCAAACTATGGAAGCATACCCCTTTTTCCTAAATACACTTTTCACATAGTTTCATAGAATAAAATTGTGGAAACATACCCATTTTTCCTAAATACACTCCCCAACACGATCATATGAATGATAAAATAAATTAATGACTTCCTCAAAGGTTGAGTGAATGCCTTCCCCAAAGCTTACGTGATCACTAAGATTACATGAAGAATCCCATATTAAATCTTGGAAAAATAAAGCATAAGCCACACCCAACAAAAATATACGAAGGAAATTATAAAATGAATGAATGACTTCCTCAAAGGTTGAGTGAATGTCTTCCCCAAAGATTACGTGATCGCTAAGCTTGCATGAAGAATCCCATATTAAAGCTTGGGAAAATGAAGCATAAGCCACACCCAACAAAAGTATAAGAAGGATTACTAGATAGACACTTTGAAACAACAATAAAATAATATTCTCGACTCTTCATATTTTACTACTTGTTCATTGCTCCACTTTGTTCCACAGAACAAGTAGCGCTTATTTTAAATTATAAAATCAAATATATCTTTTATCATTATTATTATTATATATTACTTCCAATATAATAAAATGATCATTTACTTACTAATTTTTTTTTTCCACGAGAAAAAATTGCTCTTTATATTCAAAAGGATATAAATGTATACAAGACGGAGTTTAAATACATCAGCGGATCAAGTCAATTCCACATCTATTTGGGTCATTTTTACCTATGGTCTAACAACTACATCAAGTATAGCCAAAGATCTGATATATACTAATAAGAAATCCTTTCAAAGATTTAGCTTATATGAATTGCCTTCATGCCCGTCCACCCAAAATGTATAGAAAATTTGGTTCAGGGGAAGGTGAAGAGCTTTTTTCGAGAGTGTGTCTGCCTCTTTATTTGCTTCACGGAAAATGTGTTGGAAGGTAAGTTTTCTGAAGAGAAGAGTTGCGTCTTTGGTCCGTTCCTTCCAGCTATTGAGGGCTGCCACTTGGAATTCTGCCACTCCTTTCAGCCAGTCGATAATGAGCTTGGAGTCACCGAGGAGCAGTAAATTATCCATGTGCCTATTAGCCAAAATAAGCGAGGTCCAAGCACCAATGAGCTCCGCCTTGGTGTTGGAACCCTGACTGCAGTTTATCATCCAGCTAATACTCGAATGGGAATTTATAATCAATTTCCCCCCTGCGCCACAAAGTTCGCCTCCCTATTGGGAGGCCCCATCAAA
The DNA here is from genome assembly GCA_000966675.3 of Picea glauca. Taxonomy (NCBI): domain Eukaryota; kingdom Viridiplantae; phylum Streptophyta; class Pinopsida; order Pinales; family Pinaceae; genus Picea; species Picea glauca. Next base: position 474,874 of record JZKD02S1706609.1, read on the forward strand.
CCAGGCCACCGCTCTGTCTGTTGGGATGAAACGTGGCTGCCAAACTGATTTAACCTGTAAAGTTCTAGCAGAATTATTTATTTCAAATAAGATGAGAAATATAATGTGTTGAGTTGAGGGCGTCCTAAACTTACCATACATTTATATAATATATATAATATATCCAATTCTCATAAATGATATTACATTTGTAATTAAGACTCTTCAAACTATATTCTCTATTAATTTTCTAAATTCAGATATTCCCATTATGCTCCAAAGCTTTAATACTAAACATCTTAGAATTTTTCCAAAACTCATTGCATAAATCTTTACATTGAAAAAAAAATCACTTCCAAAATACCTTAACATTTGAATAAAACTTTGACACCGCTAGTAAATGTAACATGAAAATACAAACCTATCTTTTTATGGTCGTTACCTTCGTATTCCCCAAATCATACATGGCTTAATCATTTTTAAACATGTAGAAAGTTAATGGACACATCATAAGAAATTTTTCCTTTCATTCTTTATATTTTTTTTCTGGAGTAGTTATATTCTAGTCACAAAATTAACTAGTGGCCATCTCATTCAGCACCTTGACCCCGACCCACTAGCTTTTAACTAGATTGTAGATTAGTTGTTGGAGGCTAGTCACAAAATCCACTATTCATTTCTAGGTGATTTCATTTTCCAAAACTTTTTAATTAGAATAATATTAAAAGATTTTATTTTCAAAATAAAAAGTAATATTAAATCCGTTGGAGTTTAACAATATAATTTAATTTAATTTTAAGATTATTGTGAAGTTGAACATTAAATTAGTATATGAGACTCTTTTCTTTAAAAATTGATATACATACTTTACTCCTCTTTTAGATTTAAACTTGTAAACTCTTAAAAATAAAACTTTTATCTTAAAAAATTTGTATTCTCCTTATAAAGTTAACTTAAACATTTAAAAAATCCAATAAAATTTCAATTAATCAAAGCTTTTACTTATTAAATCATCAAATTTCAATAAAAATAAAATAAAAAACATTACAAAATTAAACAACTCCGTCACTTTCTAATTTTACAAAGCCCTAGGACGACCAAGTGAAACTTATTATATAACCAAATGAAGACCCTTTATAAGTAAAGTGGGGCGCAATCCCCACTTATGAGGGACCCCAAATCGAAGGACTTTTGGCGGTGGCTACCGGGCGTTGCTATTCGAGCAGATTCGGATCTTTCTAAAGTTTTGTTTTTTCCATCAAAATTTTTGTCCTCGCAATTTGTTTTGTTTTATAAATGAAATTTGTTAAGTCATTTGTGTACAGGGTATGAATGCATTTACGATTTAGATATACTATATAATATGTTTAGTATCTAATATGCTTAGAATGTTAAAAAATAAAATTTTATAAATTCATACTATATAATATGTTTAGTATCTAATATGCTTAGAATGTTAAAAAATAAAATTATAAAAAGAATTTATAAAATTTAAAATTAGAAAATAATATTTTTTTATAACTAAATTTATGAGTTAATATAAATTTATTTTAATTTTAAAATAAAAAAAATAATATTTATTTTTATTATTTCTATAAATATTTGTTAGTAGGAAAAGATATTTGGGAAACTTTAAATATATATATAAGTTTTCTCTATCTTATAAATATTTATTATATTTAAGTTTAAGATAAATTTACAATCATTTCTATAATTACATATTTAAAATTAATTTTGTTCATGTGTTAATGAGAGTTTTGAGTTCTATACATTTTTTATTATAATTTTAGTAATTTTAAATATTAATAATCTATCATATATATATATATATATATATATATATATATATATAATTAATCTCACAGATGGGGTGATAGGGATGTGATCTAAGGGTATTTGAAAAATGTTCTAGGCTCTTATAAACTTGTCCTCAGCTACACCCTATAGAACCCACCTACACAAATTATCCTTATCATGTGGAGGTTAATGTGAGAAGGTGATGGCAACTTACTCTCTACTATGGTGGCTATGCATGTTTCACTTGCTTGTTTTGGTAATGAAATCTCTAAGTAACAAAAGGATGTAGACATCGGTTGTCACATTCATTCTTCATGGCCATATTAGGCCTCCTCTATGGGTCTATTTTTTTTAGCCCGAAGGATTTCCCTCTTGCTGCTCTATGCCTTCTTTGGTCACTGGTTCAACCCTCGATCTCTAGTGTTCTCCCTCATGTCCCCTTTGGTTCACAATTATTTCTTTCCTCTTTTCCTCTGGTTTTGTTCTCGTTCATGGCTAGAGGTGTCTATAGCCATAGGACTCGTACACGTTGTGGTAGGCTCCATGTCTCGTGGGTTCAACTAGATGCAAAGGAGTTGGCCAAAGTTTTTCAAACCAACATGCCCCTGAAAATAAGAGTAGAGATTGACTTGGTGAGGTTGAGGTTCACCTGCATCGACATTTAATCCAGGATGAGGAAGTGGATGCGGATATCTATCCTTGGGTTCTGGACACTAATTCATCCAAAACCAAGGAAACTAAATACCACAAGATAGTGGCCTTATATTGGCAGATGAAATCCATGATGGGTAAACTGTTGGTGGAAAGTAACAATGCCTATAATGAAATCCTACTCCAAGTGAACAACGTGCAACTGCAAATCAAAGTGGTTGATCACAAAATCACTTTGTTGGAAGAGAAAATGATGGGCTTTGACTTCTCCAAGCTTCATGTAATCCAACCTCAAGTTTATATAGTTATTGATAACAACCTCCATGTCTCATTTTCTCAATGTTTTTTGGTTTACTAGTTATGAAGGCAACATGAGTCTAGTTGTCATGATATAGAATAATGATTTTCCAACTTTAAATATTTTAATTACAGTCGATGGTTTACCTCTATATGTAGCTTATGGTCTTACTTGACTTTATAGACAATATGGATAGAAAAGGTGTTTAAAATAAAATTCTCTCACTAACTTTAAAAATAAAAATAAAAAAAATAAACTTTTTATTAAAAAAATTAAATATTTTATTTAATATATTTAATAATTTTAATTGTGTTTTAATTATAATATCATTTTATTTTATATTTTTATAACTTATAAAATTACTAAACTAATTTTAATTTTGTTTATATTATCATTTAATTCTATCTATCTATCTATCTATCTATCTATCTATCTATCTATCTATCTATCTATCTATATATATATATATATATTATTGGATTTTATATTTTTAAGAATTTATGAAATTTAATAAAGGGTGTGGAATACATTCATGTGCGACAGTATATGGGTGTGTGCACAAAGTTGGTGGATGAAAAAAATATCAAAGGGGTCATCACTAATGCACACTTGCACGAACGAGTGTTCTCAAGAATGTTCCTGATTCTCTAGGTTTGACAAAGTTTGAATCTCTCCTTCACATGAATCGTGTGCATTCCTAAGAATGCATGGGCATTTAGATTTTTATATTCATTGAGAAAACAGAGAGGAGGAGAAAAGTCAATATCGTTCCATTGTGTCCTAGTCAAGCCATGCATGTTTGATTTCTCTTATTTTCCTCCCAATTTAGTAATTTTTACTTTTATTCAATTAATTTAATATATTCTAAAAGAATCTAAATTATAAAAAAAATTAATCTTGTATAGAAATCTCATCTAGAAAATTTAAAGAGAGACACCTATTACATTGCCTAAAATTTTCCCTTTAAAAAAAAACTTACAAGAAATGTGATTATTTTGTATTTTTTTTTATTTCTTAAAATATGTATTGATGTTTTTTGTAATATTCTATTTTCATTAAAAAAAACGACCTGATTTACATGCCATGCCTTATTAAATTTAAACATATATTATAAAATGGAACCCAAAGACAATGTAAAGTGTCCACAAGAAGACCAAGGCGAGGAAAACCCCAACCCACCACAACCACCCAACATAAACACCCAAATTGATGAGGGGCTGGCCACATTGAGAAAATTGGGAAATGAATTAGGGGGCACAAAAGAACCTATCAGAGAGTTCTTGGACACTTCATTGGACATCATTGTGAGGTCCATTGCAAGTTCCCAAGAGAAATTAACTTCAATTTCTTAATATAGGGCAAGAATGTATGAGTTTTACCGTACTGGACTGGACAAAAACCAAGTTAGAGACATGGGTATTTCAAAACATTTTTTGATATCTCTTTTTATCGATCCTCGAACTAGATAGGAACCATCTTTCAACAAGAAACACATTTGTATGGACTGGTGTATTCACCCATGGTTAAATGCTCACTAGATGGATAGGTGGTTCATGGTATTTGATAAACCTCCCTGCAATAATAGGGATATGCCTTTATATTTTTTGAGAAAATTATGGAATGAATTTATTTTGGGTCACCATGTCAACTACTTTGACATTGGTGACTTCCATGGGGTGGGTCGAGGTTTCGCATAGGACCGAGAGTATGCTAGGCATGACCCCATGTTAGTTCGTTGTCCCCCTAGGTGAAGGACTAACCTCCATGCCCAACATCCTCTTGTTTCATAGGGATTGCAACATGTACATGTATCTCTTTCATCCTTGACTCGACGCCTAGTGCAACATGGTATCTTTGTTGCACTATCTCAGCAGGAGGTGCTTGCCAACGACATTGATAGAGGGGTCATACCTTCAACCCCAAGACCAGTGTGTAGTGAGGAGAGGGAACATGGACATATAAATCATCCATATGAACCTCACAGATGCTCGGGTTTCTAGCAGACTTTCTATGGGCCTATGGAGGCCAGTGGACAGGAGAGCTTCTTTGATAAGGTTAATATCTTAACCATCTCTATGTTCTTTATCATTATATAATTATATAGTTTTCTCTATATTTATTTAGATATTTAATTGTATGATGTTTAGCAGTTTCTACGCCCCTATAGAAGACCATCTACATCGATGGATGCATTAGTGTTTGTCTCCACTATTGATGTTGTAGTAGAGGCAACTTTCTCATTCGACGTATCCCATACACAGGTATGTGTCACATTTGATAAATTCACCATAGTGATTTCTTTATTTTCTGGCATCCTCAAATTTATAATGTTCTTGTTTTTCTACAGGTTGTGGGAACAGGCGGTGTCAAGTAATGTCCACCTGGGATGGATAAGTTTCCCACATCACATGTATCACATGTAGAGTTAAATCACATTTAAATATCAAGTTTATTGTATTTATGTTGTTGAATTTTACTATTTGGTACTAATAACAATATTATTAATATGTAAGCATGATGTTGATATTTTCACCAGTTATAATACTAGTACAGTCATTGAGCACGTGGCCACAACTTCTGGGTTACCTTATTCTAGGCCAAGAGAGATGCCATCATTTGTACAACTCATGGGGGTTCATCGTCACCCACCCCTAGCATCTTTTTTATTCCATGCATCCTCAGTGGATGCACCCATAGGCCACCCATCCACACCACCTCTTCCATCACATCCATCCATAGTGGATGCACCTATATGCCACCCACCCCCACCACCATTTCCATCTGTGCCATCCATTGAGGCTTCCACCGTAGATGTTGCCTTGGAGTAGGTTGTACAACCGAGCGCTCCACCTACGAATGACTATCCATCAAGGTCCAAGATATTCATGGTGAGATATTGTGTAGATGATCAATTTTTTTGTATCATTAATGGAATTCATTTTATGCATATATGTTTAAATTTCATGATTTGATCCTTTTAACTGATGCATGGTGGCATTTCTGAGAGATTAGGGTCACAGAGGAGTGTAACACCCTCACAAATTTTAGTACCTATTGTGACTCCCCTACAAAAACCCACTTAAAATCTCTTGAATAAGATATTTTGAGTGGGTTACCCCTTTTCTAATTTTTTTTTAGCTAGGTACTACACTACAACACTATTGAAAATATTTTGGCATAAGGATTTGTTCCTTTTGTTTATACGGTCTAGAAGGTTTATATTTTTACTCTTATTTTCATTTTGACGTTGAGTTCTCATCTTCTCTGCTACACCAATTGATCCTTTTTCTCAGAAATCGATTATTCCTCTCATTTTGCTCAATCACGCAAAATTTGTTATCTAATCTGGAATCCCTACATAAATCAGAACAAAGGAACTTATGTTCACTCACCTACTTTCAAAGTCTAATTTAGGATAATATAAACGCACATTCTAATAATATTCCAATAGAAACCTTTCTGATAACCATATCGGAAAGGGTTCTATTAGAATAATTCATATCAGAGTAATACTTGGACCACGAATAGTTTTCAACTCCGATGATTACATTCCGACGACCCAAGTTTACAACTCATTTTCTATTGTTAAATGTATCATTCGATCATTGGTTGGGTAATAAGGTCTTGAATATAGAAAACTTAATGTTTTCTTAACATCATATGATGACAATGTTATGATTTGGAAAACATTGACTGGTATGTGGTTTTTTAAACGATACCCACTCATTTTACTTATCAATCAATATATCAGAGTAGCACCTTTCTCAAGGAAGGGAATATTATTTGATACCCTTCTCTTCGGAGTTATGAAATTCCTCAAATTTTTTGAGCTCCGATTAGGAAGGTTTGACAATACACTTCTAAACTTTCTCTACATTATACTTTCAACATGTGAATCAACATTTGAAAGGAAATATCCTTTGATTCCTTTTCATCAGAGTATGGATTTATCTGTGAACTTCTTCTCCTTAGTGGAAACAACTCCGAATAATCACATATAACCGTCCACAATATTATACTTTCAGCACACAAATCAATCATGTTAGGAAGGGAATATTCTTTGATGCCTCTTTTTTGGAGAGAAAACCAATCTGTCAAGGTTCCCTATTCGATGGCAATGACTCCGACAACTACTATTTCAATTTTTTTCCTCCCGGGACTCTAATACATGAATTTGGGTAATCCTCACTTTCAAATCACATTAATAACGCAACAATTCTTTGGATTTTGAATTGGTCATAGTACATAGGTTATTCAATATGTTAATCGAGGTAATTAAAAGTCTATACGATAACCCTAAAACCCTCATTGACATTATATCTTTTCTTCATAAGCTAGTAAGGTGCTTTGCTTTGTATTGATCAACCTTGTAACACTTGGAAAACACCTTTTTCAGTCAAATCACATGTATCTTGTTATTCTATATTACTGTCTTTTATGACTTTTTACATTTATTCAATTAACTGATGATTGATATGGTAATTACAGGATATCGATGATACACTATGGTGAGTCAGACTACCCAAAGATCTAGGAATTTAGTGCCCACTACTCCAACTTTTGTTCCTAAGACTTATGCCTACCAGGGAGAGGTTTTAGTAACTGATACAACCTACATACTAGAGAAGATCATTCCCCTAGGTATGACAAGATATACAATATCTTCAATATTGGGGACTTTCCTTTGGAGGATGAAAACATCGATCTGTACCAGAATATCCAAAAGAGAGATATTCACCTTATAGTTGTCCGACTGACATTATTTCCTTAGAACGAGGTGGCCTAGTGGTGCTTCAAGCAGTTTTACCCAAGCACTGCCAAAATTACAAACAAGTTCAAACAACAAGTTACTATAGCACCCTTTCTGTCTTGATCTTAGGAGTCTAGAGCCCAAGAGGGAATTCACCTATCTGCAGGGGGATTTCTCTGTAACATCGACGACATATAATTTTTTTTTATTAACAAAATATTGAAACATGGTGTGGTTAGTTTTTCAACGCACCGATGCTTATTATTAATATGCATACCGATGTGTTTGTGGTTTATAAGTGCACCAGGATGATTTTAAAATTATTTGAACTTTTATTTGCACATAATTATTATATTCATCTCAAAATATCTTTTGGGATGAATTCACATGACTTACAATACTTCAGTATACATTTTACGTTTTATGTCTCCTTATTCTTAAAAAATGGTTTCAAAACTATATTCAAACTCATATTGTGGTATGGTCCTCGAAGTTTATTTTAGATATGTACAGGAAAATTTATTGTTAATTTTGTTGAAATGAAGGGAGAAAACCTTATTATATGATAAAATGGCCAATTATTCAAATTCCATCCCATTCCATATTGCTCAAAGTCCAACACAGAGTTCTCCCTTTCCATCTCCAGTAAGTTTAACTTATTTTATTTATGTTTCGATTATCTCATTGAAAAAAAAATATATCCATGTCAATTTGAATAAAAATGTATCCAAATTTGTAGGATCCTGATTCAAAATTGAGTTCAGATGCATAAAATATTTCAGTACCAGTTCAAAAATGTTAGAAGGTCTTATCAGGAGCAACTGTAACACCCTGTTTCCCCTAGTTTGTAATTAATCATAAAATAGGATTACCATGCTCAGACATGTGAATAGTGTAAATGTATTATTGTTTGATTTTCCAATAACTGACTGTGGGGGTGAAGCCTTTAAATTACTAGCCATGATATCACTAGAGGAAAGAATGTGAAAACTATAAGAGAGGGTTCATTATATCAAATAACCCCAAATTTCTCTTGATGGGGATAATAAATCTCCTTCGGATTCCAAGGAGAGAAACCAGTTAATAAAGAAAGGAACAAAGGTTGAATTATCAACCACTCCCATAAATGGAAGCATGGTCTAATTGCAGAATGTCATCTTGAAGTACCACTGGGTATGACAGACCAAGATGACCCAAGTTTCCTTCTGATAGAAGGAACAAGATGGGTCGAGAACCATCCCGGGGAAAAGATATAAGAAAATTGGAGAGGAGAATGCACGCAACTCCCCAACGGATGATGAATAGAAGGTCGTGAGCTTGATGTCGAGTGAGTATCTGATAAAACTCACCCAGGGCCATGACAGAGAAAGAAACCTATGAACGTTGTAGAGAACAGAACCCGAGCAAAATTTGAAACAGAGAAAGAATCCTTAAGAACCTCGAGAGTTCCCTAGTGATATCATGGCTTGGAATGGGGGTGGTCAAAGTGCTAAGAATGAATGTCTCTGAGCCTATGGTCGGGTGGAAGGACAAACACCCACAGTCAGTTAGTTGGCTACCACCTGTAATAGATAAGTAATCACATATCTTGTGTATTTAAGTGGTACTATGAGTTAAGGTTGGATATCCCATGAATGTTTCAGGGATGGTTATGTTTTCTTAATGATTTATACTGTATTCCTTATTTTGTGTATGCTTAATTGTGTAATTAGACAAGTAGGAAATTTCATGAATTGCACGTGTTTTTATACTCGTAGATGCTTTCGTCTTGTGGTGGCTTAAGCTGGAGCCACGAACTATGAGTTCATCGACCATGGGCATAGTTTCATGTATGTTGGTCGACCCTCCTCATCGTTTTGAGTCTCTTGGAGGACAGAGTCTATTAAGCTTAGGAGAGGTAGTGAAGATATGCATAGGCTCTTTGCAAGGCAAGTAGAGACTGAGAACCACTTAAGTTATAAACTTGATGAAGGAGCGCAAGAGTAGTGCAGAAGACCCTTCTAAGTGTTAAGCTTAGGATAAAGAGCCCAATGCTCTTAATCCTTCATAACTGACAAAGATCATGAAGGATATTGAGACTCAAGTATCAAAAGGGAATATCCTATTATTTGGAAGATGAACAGATAAGATCTGTTTGGGAGGATTCGAGGTCTGTCACGACCATTAGATTTGAAGGAGGAGTGCATGCATTAACTCCTCACCACCTTCATTCTTTGTAATATCGAATAATTTTGGTAATCATCATGAAGGGGATGGATCCTTCGAAACCCAAAATCGTTATGTGATCTAGACCTTATATCCAAGGATCTATCGAGACCCACCTTAATCGTCGGATCTATGAGTGCAGAGTTCACACGATGGGAGAATCGTGTGTTGGTGTGATTAAACTTCCAAAACTCAAAGTTGTAATGTGATCTGGACCATTGGATCAAGGAAGGTCGTGGACCGTAGATTCGATGCGAAAATATTAATGCAAGGAGTACGTGGGATTTTGATATTCCCTAAGGACCAAGCTCAGAAGAGACTAGTGATTTTCAGAAGCGAAGATGAGGTCCGAGAGGAGAACTTGTTTCAAGTTTGTAAGCTCAGGAGGAGGAGAAACAGTTACCATTGGATCGAGAACTATGAAAGATCTGGACTATTGGGATCCATTTCCAGACGATTAGAAGAGCGCGCAAGAGGAGATCAGATCTGGGCCATCAAAACTAAGCATGATGACCAACATTCATTGGATCTAAGGTAAGGTGCACAAGCTTTAATGTTTGCGTGTATGGGAGGGTGGACTGGCCAAGGTCTCGAAGTCCCAAAGTTGATCCTAGCCATTGATCTCCAGGAGACACATGTCAACAAATCAGTAATTTCAGGGAAATCACTTTGAGAGTTTCAGATTGAGAGTTGAAAATCCTCAAGCACCAAAGTGTCAAAGTGTCGAAGGGCCAAAGTGTCGAAGGGTCGAAGTCTTGAAGAATTGAGAGTCGTCGATCTGTGAGGGGACACTTGTCAATATATTGCGAGCTCTGGGTAAATTGCATTAGGGTTTCAGTTGAGAGTTGAGATTCTCAAACCATGAAGACCTGAAGTGAATCTGGACCACCAGATCTAGAGGGACACATGGCGACAGATCGTAGAATCTGGAGAAATTTATTCAAGAGTTTTCAGTTGAGATTTGAGACTCTTGAAGTTCGGAGAGCCGGAAATCCGAAGTAAATATCAATCATCCGATCATCCGAAGCAGATCTGAACTGTCAGATTGTCCGAAGTAAACCTCAAGCGTTGGATCACCCAAGTGAATTTGAGTCATCGAATACCATGAGTTCAGGAAGAGGCAAGTTGAGACTTTAGAATTTTGAAGTCCGGAGATGCGAAGGTATCGCAGTTGTTGATCCAGGGGGAGACACACGTCAATGGATTATCAACTCCGGATAAAATCCTTTGGAGGAAGGAAAGAGTTGAGAATTGAGATTCCCGAAGGCCACATTCGTGGAGGAGATCCTAGCTACATATTTGAAGGGACAAGTGTCGACAGATCTTCCACTCCGAAAGATTGTCATACGGGAAAGAGAGAAATTTTGAGAGTTGAAACTCTTGAAGGCCAGAAATCTGGAAGAAATCATAGTCATTGATTGGACATTTGGCCAGAGGCAAGTAAAGAATAGAAAACAACCGTTGATCGAGAGGTATCACCAAGGAATTAGAGATCAACGGTCAAGTAGGATTGTGGGGCTAGAACTTGCTCGGATGTTAAAATTTTGAGAGCGGGCCGCAATTTATACCATAGTTTTAACAAAGTGATACGTGGTAGCTGGAGGTGAATTGCAGGGTGAAAAGTGGGTTGGCCCAAAACCACTCTTGCCCACACCCGTAATCATAGTTTTCCATGAGGCCATATGAAGGAAGGGGCCAATGAAAAAGGAGCTAGCACCCAGACTCTGAGATTTCGTAGGTGAAAAGGGGAAGGTCGCAGGTACTATTAGACCTACACCCGAAAGTCAAGAGGGTATGCGTTTAATTTCAAAGAAAGACCATAAAGGGCTTAGATAGTCATTTGACTTCAGAATCAGAGATCCTTGACTGGGAAGTCGGACTGGTTCCCCAACTTTCCAAATTAGAAACCATAAATGGAGAATCTCTCCTTTAAGAAAAGCGAAAAAAATTTATGCCCCGTCGTGGGTGTGTTACTATTACACCTCAAAATTACTCACTCCAATGATGACCTATTGTCGTCATTGTCAGTGTTGCAAGTGTCGCATTTTTTCCACCAGTGTCGCAAGTTTCAGAAACATCATATTGTTATCTTGCCTATGTCGTCTCTCTAACAACATCATAAGGACACTTAAGACACCTCAAAGACTATTTTTGAAGAAGATAAATCAGTTGACAAGGAGTACAAGTCTTTTGCCACTGAAAAGGCCACTTAAAAATCACTTTTGGAAGGCAGCGCTGCCCTATACACTATCAGGGATTGCCAATTCTCCATGACCTTCTTGTGGGGAGTGTTGCAATGCTATGTGCCCCATTTTGGGGGAACGCTACCCTTTCTGGGCGAATTTTGGTTTGTTGAGGCAAATCAAGGAAGAATCCCCTCAATCTTTGAAGGTGGTTGGATTCGAATCTGAGGTCAAAGCATGATCTTATGGAAGATACACAACTGAAGGAGAAGAATCCTCAACTTATCCCAAGGATATCTCAAGTGGTTTGGCCTCTCGAAGCCTATATAAGGAGGCCTTCTCATGGTAAAGGGATGAATGGAGATTGAGAATTATACCTAACTTATGATCTCATAGGAAGGTAGGGAAATTGGAGAATAGAGAAAGCATCAAACCTATGATCTCATAAGTGAGACATCATTGAAGTATAATCAATGTAGATTATTTGACCAAGGGTCTGGACAAAGGGAGCTTGGTGAAGCTGTTGCACTACATCCATGGCTGTAAGCACCACTTTGTTCTCATTAATATAAATCTATGCTTGGCATGTTTCCTTTAAAGTTTGCGTACATTTCATGAACTTGTTTCTTTCATAGATTCATTATGAAGCTAATCATGGTAGAGTAGGAAGTATTGTTGTTGTTTCTCATTGTACCAAAAGACCTTCTGAAGAACTTGGAGATCAAGATCAGCCTGGATCGAGCAAGGACAAACGTTGGTAAAAAGGTATTTATTGTTCTTTATTCCCCTTCTTTGATAGTTTAGCTTTATAAAAAAGGAATGTCAGTGTCCACAATAGCATTTTTTGTCTTGGAGTTAGGAGTTTAATTCCCAAGAGAGAATCCACTTTTCCGCAGGGGGATTTCTCTATAACAGTTACAACAACATACTGCAAACAATTGGTAGATGAAAATGGATAGTCACTTTACCCTCCCAATTGTGACATTCCATCTTCCAGCCACAATCTTGGGTCGAAGATGGTAATAATTGTTTGGTATAATGTAATTTGAACAAACATATTATTTCATTATGCTTACCAATATCATCGATGTACTAATGTTCAATATTTTTGAAATTAAGATTCTTCTGATGATGAGAGACCTACCTACCATATTTTGTTGAACTCTGCAACAATTTCAAATCAAGAGAAGGTTGCAATGACAGCACAACTCGGAGAGGAAGCATACCAAGAATGGTTGAATCAACCACCTATTCAATTCCCACTACATCTAGATTCACCAATTAGGAATGACTACAACAATAATAATTCTTCAGAAGTTTGCAATGGAGACAATAAACAAGAGGTTGGTATGGATGATTACTTATGGGATACAACTGTCATGGATACAATGTTGTTAGACGCATTCCAAAATGATGAGCTAGGGGATGATGCTCATATCAATGATACCATTTTCGAAAGCCTAAAATTTGTTTCCACCACCCCTCTCTTTGGACCTATTTCCCAGTCAAAGTCTAGCCATCTTGGGACAACAATGTTACTGTACAACATGAAATCAAATTTTGGAATGTCAAACGCATGTTTCTCAACAATATTGAGGTAATTGACCAGCAAGTGCCTTATATTAATTTTTATAAATCTTGTCACACAATAAACATTAGAAGTGGTTTCTTTTATAAACGTTAAATGACCTTATACATTTTTATTTCCCACTAACTGCAGGATATTGAAAGATAAGGTTCTTCCTAGTAATATTTTTTTCCTGGTAGGTGTGAAGAGGAAAATACATTGTTGAAAATGTTGGGTATTGAGTATATATCATATCTTGCATGTCTGAATGATTGTATTCTATATAGAGGATAATATGCAGAAAAAGAGATATGTTTGAAATGTGGGCATAAAAGGTACCATAAATCAAATAAAAATGGTAAATCTCATGGTCCACCTCATAAGATATTGAGGCACATGCCTATAATCCCAAGGATCCAGAGGCTCTTTCATTGCAAAGAATTATCTATGTTGTATGGATGGCATGCCTCTCACATAAGTGAGCCAGGAGTTATGTGAATCCAAACATATTCAATATCCATGAAGCATATAGAGAATACATGGCCAGAAAAATTCAAGGATGAAGTATGAAGTCTATGAATCATCATAGAAATGTATGGAGTGAACCCATATTCCCTCCAAAACATCAACTATTCTATTTGGCATGTAGTAGTGATCAATAAAAATACCCCCCCATGGTTGTCCGTGAAGAATGAACATCTTATGTTGTCTCTTATAGTCCCTAGTAGAAGAAAAGTGAAGAATATGGATGTATACCTACAACCATTGGTAGATGAATTGAAGGAATTATGGGAAGGGATACATGTATATGATGTATCAAGACCCATCGCAACAAAGAGGATTTTTACTTTGTATGGCATATGTTCTTACACCACACATGAATATCCAAGCTTAGGAGTTTTCTCTGGTAATTAATATGTTTATTGATTTGTTTATATATGTAACAATATTTATTTGCATATTTAATTCGTTGTGATTGAAATTCTATTCTCAAACGCTAACGTTCTATGTATACAATAATTTTGCAGGTCTTGTAACTAAAGGCTATCATGGATGTAAATGTTGTGGACCTTCTCTGAAGGCTAGGTGGTCCAACCACCTATGAAATCCAGTGTATGATTGATTGAGGGTATTCCTCCTAGAAGAACACCCTTATAGAAGATCAACATCCATTTTCAATGGTAAAGCAAAGAGAACCCAAAGGCCCGCAATAATGACACCAGCATAATGGCTTAGATAATATGAGAGAGAGAAGGAGAAAGAGATTACATAAATGTTGATTCAAATGGGGAGCCTATGCTCAATGATCCATAATTCTTCAACACCTATGTTAGAAATTTCCCATTGGTATGAAAAGGAAATCTATCTTTTATGAGCTCCCCTATTGGGAGCATATTAAGATTTCCCACTTACTATATCTTGTGCATATATTTAAAAATGTTTCATCTTATTTATGGAGGCACATATCATCGAAAGAAAGTGACACATTGGTTGTGAGGAGAGATATTATTTATTCAAGAACTAAAAAGAAACATTTACCAAGATAAGAAAGTAGAGGAGAGGTTGGTCCCTCTTGGTCTTTCAAAGAAGGTGATGTCCCATGGCTTTTGAAGAAAGAAAATATTTCTTTGTGAAGGAAGTTATATTGGTTGTGAAGGTGCCTTCTTTATATGGATATTTCCTATGACGTTGCTTCACTATGCGTCAATACCATTTTTCGGGTTTGAAATCACATGACCATTTGAACCTTCTAAAGGTACGACATATGTCAAAAACTTGATTTTATTATTTTTTATTTTTATTTTTATGCCATGGAATAAAACATAATTAATTTTTTTTGTGTTTACTTTATAGTGTCATTATCCTCTGCTCGTGTGTGGGTGTGTGAACCATGACTTCCCCCATGACCTAATATGTACCATATCTAAATTATATTCATTTGTACATTGGATCACATCAAAGGAGATTCATATGACTAGCATTCCATGGTGGCACCAAGAGATAGTTGATATTGCTTGTATGTTTGAGAAGGAACTAACGTCGAGTTTCATGG
Source organism: Picea glauca (assembly GCA_000966675.3). Lineage (NCBI taxonomy): Eukaryota > Viridiplantae > Streptophyta > Pinopsida > Pinales > Pinaceae > Picea > Picea glauca. The sequence goes on from JZKD02S1706609.1 coordinate 490,357, forward strand.
ACTTGCAGGTTCATATTCTAATTCACCTAGTAGATGAGGTTGAATTAGACAGGGTGGTCTCATGTTGTTGGATGTTTTTTTTAGAGAGATACATGAATAAATTGAAAGGATTTGCTCATTAAAGGGAAAAACCCAAGGGGTCTATGACAGAGGGGTAAAAATCATATGAGTCTTTATATTATTCCAGTGAGTACATCAAGTAGATCTACAACACACTAGGTGTAGTTATTTGGGACAACAAAATTGATTGTTGGTTGTGGAGCATAATTATCTTCCTATTTCATAGGTATTTGTTTTCAGCCATGTCTATACCCCATGAAGACTGTACACCCCAGAATACTATACATCGCTCCACGTGGGGGGGGGTTGCAAAGGGGGATTTCCTCCCCTTCGAGGCCTGGGGGCAAGGGGACCCCCAGGTATAGTGTACCAATTGGCTACCCAGGTTTCCAAACCCCTCAATTTACCATTGTACATGAATGTTTACATAATTGGTACAGGAATTATAAGCACATGCATTTAACCAGAATTAAACACACTTAATTCTCAGAGTAAAACATATGGTTACTGCTATAATTAATCCAGTC
>JZKD02S1706609.1:575482-599020 GCA_000966675.3 Picea glauca
TACATAAGTAATCCTTAATTATGTGTTGCAAATTGATCTGGTTGCTTTAAACACATAACATTTCACTTGCAATATTTATTCAAGTTTTTCAAGTCTTCTTCAATTTTTAGATCAACAACACATGTATATGGATCGACCTAGATCTCCTGAAGCCCTCTATAGATAAATTGATCGGTTGCCTAACTGCTATAGTGCCACCAAGAACAACACTCAGGAAGATAATCTCTAGTATGTGGGTAGTTGGGTAGTATGACTAAGGGCAGAGTCTAGCCTCCTTAGTTGGTGCCCTGAGATATTGGGCTGAGTACTATTGTTGGACCCTGCACATATATCAGAGATCTATAGCACACGGAAAACCCTTGATTGTAGAACCCTTGAATACCCTAACCCTTGGGATGGAAAGAAAAAAAAATAGAATAGACAAGATCTATTGCCGCGCAACTGTGACTCCTGCATTCGGGTTGCGAAATTACTACACATTTCTTCTTGTTAAGCATTTGGGAATTTTGTCACTATAATATTCTTCAGGTCGGAGTATAACTCCACAGGAGTAAAAAGAAAACCAGTATAGTGGTCTTTCCATCGGACTTATTTGGGACCTATTCCATTAGATTCCCCTTTTCTCCCTCATCGCAGTCATACCCTTCATTTTTAATCCTTTTTGTTTCAGTGGACCCGACCCCTTCCTAGTTTCCTTACTTTTCCACCTATTCCATTTTATTTCCCTTCTCGCACTGATTGTCGTGGTACCTATCACTTATAAGTTCTTTTTGTGGTCTCGAGCACCCATTTTCCCTTCCCCTCACATCCCCTATCCAAATGGCCACCACTCACAACCAAGAACTCCAAGCTTGCATCAATCAATCCCATCCATCCATCGAACATATGACATTTGAGTTTGGCTCTACCAATTCTCACATTGCAAAACTAGAACACAAATTTGACACCATGGAAGCCAACTTCACAAGCCAATTTACCACCCTCCAGTCTGATGTCAATCAATTGTTGAACCGCCATACGGGTCCTTCCTCATCAGACCAACCCGATGCTATTGATTCCTCTCAGTCTCTGCATTTTCAATCCAACTCCTTTCATTGTGAACCCCATCTTCCCCATGTAGAGGTCAATAAATTTGATGGCTCCAATCCTACGGGTTGGTTCACTCAAATGGATCATTATTTTTCTCTACATGGTATTACTAATGAGTTGGTCAAAATTCGCTATGATTTCCTCTATCTAGATCCTGAACGCTGGCAATGGTGCCATTGGCATAAAAATTCATGTCAGGGGTATATTTCCTAGACCTAGTTTGTTGCAAATCTCTATGCCCGCTTTGATAATGATACCCACTATGTCGGTTGTTTGACCAAGTTTAAACAGTCAGGAACATTGGAAGACTTTATCATTTTTTTTTAGCATTTGGCCTTTCGAACAGAGGGCATGTCAGATGCGTTCTTCTGTGAATGCTTTATTAGTGGCCTCAAGGATAAAATATGATCCCAGGTTCTCATGGCCCGCCCTCATACTTGGTTGGATGCTACTACACGTGTTAAAGAGGCCTAACAAGTTGTTTTTTCCTAGAACAGAAAACCATGTTTTGATCCTCGTCCTCGACCCACTAATCCTAACCGCCCTATCACTCCCCTAAAGGTCAATAAATTAACTAGGGATTAAATGGTTGAATTCCAATTGAAGGGTATTTTCTATAATTGTGATGAAAAGTATTTTCCGGGGCACAAGTGTAAGGAACAAAAACTTTTTATAGACATTTTCGAAGGTGTTTCTGAAGAAGATGTGATAGTTCCAATTGTTGAATATCCCTCCCTTCCTGATGCTACCTCGGAGCCCGCTGACCCACCTGAAGTTGAACCACTCATTTCCTCGCATGCTCTCACTGGCTTCTCTGCTCCCCAAACTCTCAAGCTCATTGGCTATATTAAGAATAGGAAGGTCATCATCATGGTTGATAGTGGTAGCACCCACAATTTTATGCATCATTTCATTGCCCGGGAAACCAATTGTTATATTCATGTTGTCAATAATTTTCAAATCGTGATAGCCAATGGGTCCATGAAATATGGTGGGCATTGTGAAAATGTACATCTTCAAATTGACATTACCACCTAAAATCTCATATGTTTTCCATTGAAATGGGTGGGTGTGACATTGTGCTAGGTGTTGAATGGTTACACACTTTAGGTCCCATTCTTATGGATTTTAAGGAATTAACCATGCAATTCCAACAGGAGGGACAAAGGTATCACTTCCAAGGTCTCACAGTTAGCTCTCCTAAGATCATAAGTTCCCATCGCATGGAAAAACTCCTAAAAAAGGTCCACTCCCGTACTATATCTCAACACCATTCTATTCATGTGGTTGAGACACCCTCTATGCATCTTGACCTCCAAGCCAGTCTCCAAACATGAAGTTATTTTTTCCACTCCTCAGGGACTTCCGCCTTCTCGTGTTGTTCATTATCATTCCATACCCCTTGTTCCTGGCAGACTTCCTCCCAATGTTCACCATTGTCATCATCCCTTTTCCCAAAATAATGAAATTGAGAAAATTGTGCAGGAATTGCTCCAAGTGGGTGTTATTCGCCCTAGTACCAACCCTTATTCTTCTCCTGTGGTCATGGTACTTAAGAAATAAGGTACTTGGCCCATGTGTCCTAACTTCCATGCCCTCAATAAAATAACTATCAAGGAAAATTTCCCCATTCCTGTCATTGATGATCTCTTGGATGAGTTGAGTGGTGCTCGGTATTTCACCAAATGTGATCTGCATTCTAGCTACCACCAGATCCGTATGCAAGAAGTTGACATCCCCAAGACTGCTTTTCGAACTCATGAAGGTCACTATGAGTTCTTGGTCATGCCCTTTGGTCTGTGTAATGCCTCCTCCACCTTCCAAAGGCTCATGAATCATGTATTCCATCATTTTCTCTGTCATTTTGTCTTAGGTTTCTTTGATGATATTCTCATCTACAGTCAAACTTGGCAATCCCATCTTGCCCATGTGGATCAAGTTCTTTATCTACTCTCTCAGCATCAACTTTTCCTCAAGCACTCTAAATGTTCCTTTGGCACCTTGGAAATTGAGTACTTGGGTCATATTGTTGGCAAGGCTAGTGTCTGGGTGGATCTTGAGAAGATTGAAGCCATGCAGGATTGGCCTCGCCCCAAGACTATCAAAATATTGCATAGTTTTCTGGGTTTAACGAGATATTATCGTAAGTTTGTTCATAATTATGGAAAGATTGTGGTTCCTCTCACTGCTATACTTAAAAATAATTCTTTCACTTGGAATCTCACAACTTATCAGGCTTTTCAAGCATTGAAGGCGGCTATGTGCACTACTCCGGTCTTGGCCCTTCCTGATTTCAAAAAGACCTTTTTCCTAGAATGTGATGCCTCTGGGAGAGGAATTGGATTAGTCCTTATGCAAGAGGGAATACCTTTGGCCTTTACCAACAAACAATTGTCAGACTGCCATTTGGGCCAATCAATTTATGAAAAGGAAATGTTGGATATTCTGTATGCAGTAGATCTCTGGTGCCCTTATCTCTTTGGACAATGCTTCCAAATTAAGACAGATCATTAAAGCCTCAAGTATTTTCTAGAGCAACGACCTTCCTCTCCAGAGAAAAAAAAATGGGTAACTAAGATCTTTGGATATGATTATGAGATCATTTACAAGAAAGGCAAAGAAAATGTGGTTGTTGAAGATCTTTCTCGAAAATATGAAGATGAAGGGTCCCTTTTCTCCCCATCCTTCATTGTCCCAGATTGGCTCCAAGATGTTCATCAGGAATGGCTACAAGATCCTAATATTTTGCATCTGATCCAACAATTGCAAGACAATTATCCAGTGTCCCCAGGGTACTCTTGGCACAATGATGAGATTTGCTACAAAGTTTGTTTGTATTTAAGTAAACAATCACAACTTAAATCCACAGTGATTTCTGAGCTTCATGCTACTCCCACTGATGGACACTCGGGGTTTACCAAAACCTATGACAAGGTTAAATGTTCTTTTTTCTGGGATGGTATGAAAAAGGACGTTCACAATTTTGTGGCAGAATGTGATGTTTGTCAACATAACAAGGGAGAAACAATCAAAGCCCCTGGCACACTCCAACTGCCTCCGATTCCACTTGCTATTTGGAGGGTCATCTGAATGGATTTCATTGTGGGATTACCGAAATCAGACAATAAGTCAGTCATCATGGTGGTAGTTGATCGTTTTTCCAAGTATGCTCATTTTTGTGTTCTTCAACATCCATTTATTGCATCGATTGTGGCTCAACTTTTCATGGATCATGTCTTCAAGCTTCATGGAATGTCTCATTCTATTGTTTCTAATTGAGACCCCACTTTCACCAGCAATTTTTGGCAATAATTGTTCATGCTACAGGGCACCCAATTGCATCTCAACACCGCCTATCATCCCCAGAATGATGGTCAAACTGAAGTTGTCAACAAGTGTTTGGAGACTTGTTTTGGGTGTTTTTCCTCTAAGAGGAAAAATCAATGGGCTCAATGGTTACCATTAGTTGAATGGTGGTACAACACTTCTTACTATATATCTACTCGCATGACTCCTTTTGAAGCCGTATATGGAAAAAATCCACCTTTCGTTCTCTCCTACATGCCAGGTGTCTCAAAGGTTCAGGCGGTTGACCAAACACTTATAGTTTGAGAGGCTATTCTTCATACCCTCAAAGAGAATTTGGTCATGGCTCAGAATTTCATGAAGCAAAAAGTCGATCAAGGTCGCTCAGAACATCAATTTGTTGAAGGCAACCGAGTATTTCTTCGTTTGCAACCTTATAAACAAACTTCACTCAAGGTTGAACATTGTCAGAAACTGGTGCCCAAATTTTATGGTCCTTATACAGTTCTCAAGCGCGTGGGACATGTGGCCTATCAGTTAGCTTTGCCTAGGTTTTCCAAGCTCCATCATGTTTTTCATGTCTCTTGCTTAAAGAAAGTGATTGGAACTAAGTGTCAAACTCAAACCAGCCTTCCTGAGTTGGATGAAGAAGGATCCATTTGGTTGCAACCAAAAGCATTTTTGGACCAATGTGAGCGTCGTCGTCTTCAGCGCACCATCAAGGAAGTGTTAGTTCAGTGAAAAGATACAACTCCAGTCGATGCCACCTGGGAGCCAACTAACATTCTGCAAAAATTTCCTCATCTCAAGACCCGAGGACAAGGCTAATTTTAAGGGGGAGAGCATGTTAGAGACCTAACCTACCTAACCCCTCAAGTGGGTAGAATGACATATTTCCATGTAATAAAGGTCAATATTAATAAGGCCTAGCAATAAGGAGGAATAAGTCAATTGTAAAAATACCTAATAGAAGTTTTCGCTTCTAGAAGGATCTTCCTCTAGATTGTTTTTTGGGATTGATAGATTTAGTATAAATAAGAGTAGAGGGTATGAGAAGTTTTGTCTTGGAAAAATATTGTAATAGATCTCTGCTCTGTTGGAGGTTTCCCCCTTGAAGAGGCAAGTGAACATTGTTTCCTATCAATAAAGGTATAATTATGGTGTTGTGGTTCCATATAATTTGTTGTTTTGTTGTTATCACTGTAGTATTTCAGTCTTTTGTTGCTATCTCAATGTTATTCTCTGCATTGTTTCTCTATTTTGCTAATATAACAAATCTAGTACCTTACACCTTTAGTTCTTAATTAGTGATGACGATTCGACTCTTTCCCATGGGATATGCTCACCAAGGAGCTCGAATTTTTGAAGCTCTTATTGAGGATGAATACCCTAGAGGAACAAAACAAACTTTTTCTCACTATTTTTTTATTGGTTGTTAAAAAGAAAGGTAGAAAAATACGCAGAAATAAACCAGAGATATTGAAGCTTATGAGTGGCACCTTTCTTATAATAATTGGTGACACACATTTATGAGTGTTTTTTTTTTTCCTATCTTTTGTTTATGCATTTAACTAGTTTTTTTTGGGAGACATTCAATGCTCAAATAGTTTTTTTTTTGACATTATTAGTGTGGCAAGCCCTTACGGCAGGTCTCCAAGTCCTCTAGCTAGATGTTTTTACTATGAACAATTTTGATCTTCTTTAAATTATTGATTTCTTGTATAGGTACGCAATTCAATCCAATACAATGGAAGGGATAAGGCGACTAGAAGGTTTATGAAGGAAGCCAACTCGACTATTGGACGTCTCATTCAACACAAAATCAACAAAGCCGGCTCGACTAGTGGCCGTCTCATTGAACACAAAATCAACCGTTGATTTCTGCAAGATCTCGTTTTCCGGAGGCTAGTCACAAAATCAACTGTTGCTTTCTACGAGATCTCATTTTCATATTTCATATATAACAAAGTTCAAATTTCATATATAATAATATATATATTGTCTTAAGAATGGTGTTTACTCCTTTTAAATAAATTTGACTGAATTTTTTTTAGAAATCCATTAAAATTTCAATTAATCAAAACTTTTACTAATTAAATCATCAAATTTCAATAAACATAAAATAAAATAAAAACATTACAAAATTAACTTATTTCTTCACTTTCCCTTTTTACAAAGCTCTAGGACTACCAAGTGAAACTTGTTATATAACCAAATGGAGACTTTTTATAAGTGGAACTTTATTTAGAGGTATCTCTAGTCATAGGACTCGTACACGTTGTGGTAGGCTCCATGTATCGTGGGTGCAACTAGGTGCAAAGGAGTAGAGATTGACTTTGGTGAGGTTGAGGTTCAATTGCATCTACATTTTATTCAGGATGAGGAAGTGGACGCATATATTTATCCTTGGGTTCTAGACATTGGTTCGTCTAGAATCTTAGAAACTAAATATCACAAGACAATGGTTTTATATTGACAGATGAAATTCATGATGAATAAACTGTTGATAAACTAAATACCACAAGAGAATGGTTTTATATTGGCAGAATAAATTCATGATGGATAAATGAAATTCATGATAGATAAATTGTTGGTGGAGAATAAAGATGCCAACAATGAAATCCTACTCTAAGTGGACAACGTGCAAGTGCAAATGAAGTTGATTGATCACAAAATCACTTTGTTGGTAGAGAAAATGATCGGCTTGGACTTCTCCAAACTTCATGTAATCCAACCTCAAGTTTATAACAACCTCCATGGCTCATTTTGTCAACCTCCATGGCTCATCTTAAAATCGATCTTATCACAATTCAAAAGAGAAAAAAGTCCAGGGCTGGATGGCTGGACTCTGGAATTTTTCTCTCATTTCTTTGATTTGATAAGTGAAGATCTTATGGCACTGGTGGAGTCAATTAGATCTGATGGATGCATTGATGGAAATATTAATTCCACGTTTTTGGCCTTGATTCCAAATTCCAACAAACCACAGACTTTTGGGGACTATCGACCGATATCTTTATGCAATCTGGTTTACAAATTAATCTCAAAAGTTATAGCAACCATATTAAGCCGATTTTGTTGAGGAATCTCTCGGCATAATAGTTTGGATTTTCGGAAGGGCATTTGATCCATGATGCAATTAGAACTACTCATGAATGCATTCATAACATCAAATAGAAGCATTTAAAAGTTTAATTCTTAAACTAGACCTTCAAAAAGCCTATGATTGCGTAAATTGGGACTTCCTGAGACAGATCTTAATCCAGGTGGGATTTGAGACTCAATTGAAAAACTATATTCTGGAATGTGTTAGCTCTATGTCCCTAGCTGTCTTAATAAATGGAGAGGCCACCAATTACTAAATTGACGAAAATACTCCATCTATTTTTTGTTGATGATGTGTTACTGATGACTAATGCATCTGTGCAGGAATGGCAAGAGATCAAGTGCATTATTCATTTGTTTTTTTCGGCCTCGAGATTAAAAGTAAATCTTGAAAAATCTACTGTACACTATTCTGGTCTCGAGGAGGCCAAACTTTTCCCTTTCAAGCAACTTCTTCCATTTAAGTTCAATGATCTAGATGGGAGTTTCAAGTACCTGGGGTACTTCTTAAAAGCTAGAATTCAGAGATATGAAGATTGGCTTTGGTCTTAACAAAAGTGGAAAAGAGGATTAGTCATTGGAGCTTTAGATGGTTGTCCCTGGGAGGTTGACATACTCTTTGCAAAGTTATACTTGAAATCCATCCTTTGTACTAGTTATCACTAGTTGTTGTCCCACTGTCCATTCTCCATAGACTAAGAAAGTTGCTATACAATTTCCTGTGGAAAGGGAATGTGGATGCGCATCATTTCCATCTAGCTAGATGGGAAACTCTCGCTTGCCCAAAATGTTTTGGGGGGTGGGGATTCCTCAACATTTATACTTTCAATAAAGCATTGGCGGCTACAATTCTCTAGAGAGTTCTAACAAGAGACGGTATGTGGAAAAAGGTTTTAAAAGAAAAATATTTCCACTCTATGATAGTTTGTAACTGGCTCCATTCAAAATCTTTTTATCAGTCTTCAGCTTCTAAAATATGTAAGGGTCTTATGAAATCGATTCATCTTATTACCAATTGGCTTAGCTGGAAGCCAAGTTCGAGGTCCTTTGTTGAGATTGGGAGAGACCAAATTCTATATTTGTGCCTTCAATCACTCTTGTCTTCACATCTTTTGTCTACTTTGCAACATAAACGAATAACCATGCTTGCACATGCCTAGAAAGCGCAACAACACGACCCCTGTTCATCTTAGTGGATTGCCAGCTCCAATTTAGAAATCTTGGGGGACTTAGCAACAGAGTGGGACCAGTTTAGGCGAGCTCTTCAATCCTCGAGCATCACCCTAACGGATAGCGTTGATGAATTTCTCTGGATCGAGGGGGATACTTTCGGGAACCTTACTACAAAGAATACCTATTTGGCCATTTGCACCACTCAAAATATGTTGATTGCTTCTGGATGGCGTACGAATTTTCGGAAGTGGGATTTACAACTAAAGGTTAAACTCTTATTGCGGCTGGGAACAAATGACAATATTCTGACTTAGCCAAACCTCTAGCGAAGAGGATGGGAAGGCCCTAGTAGATGTCTGTTGTGCAAAAACGACAGTGAAAATACAGACCATCTCTTCATTCACTGTTCTTTTACAAAAACCATTTGGAATAAAATCTACTCTAGAGATAATTACAATTAGAAGTGGGGTGTTGTAACATCCCCGACCTTCGAACAATACCGATCAATGCCACTACTCTGAGCCTTCACTTAGCTCTGATACCAAACTGTAACGTCCCCAGCCAACACAGAGACCGGGTAATGCTACCACTGCAAAACATTCACATGTAAATATATAGCATGCGTTTTAATGAATTAAAACACATAATCACAATAATCACAAACTTACTGCTACCATAAAGATATTAAATGTAATATACAGTAATTCATATACGCAATGGAATACATGATAACATTCCAGCATCACAGGCATGCATAACATAAAATTAAGCACGTAAATGATACTTATCTTTTAGCTGGAGTAAATCCACCAACTACATACAGAACTTCCATGAACCTCCTAGCCATATACCACGCTGCTCATCACGCTCAGTAGTGGGTCACCCTCGAGCTAGGACTAAGCTCCACCCAAGACAAGGGAATCCTAGACTAGGTTGAGGTTATAGGAAACTACACAGAGCAACTAGAAGGATTCTCTCGATGAGCCTTCTTATGCCCAATAATTATGGAATCTCATTCCCCACATGCCTTTCCCACCCCAGGAGTATACACCTTCACTGTCACACAGTCCATCGGATGCTTCACCTCCCTTGCCTTGGGCTTCAACAACAGGCCAGATCGAAATTCTCAAAGCTCCGTAGCTGGTGATGGACTCTCTCTAGGAGAAAACCACTTCCCAACAAAATCTCTCACCTGGAGAGTGTTGCCCACAAGCCTAACAACCTGCCTCTTTAACCAGAACCACCTCCCTCACCTGGAGAGAGTGTTTCACACAGGCCTGACAACCTGCTTCTTCAACTTTTTTCCCGCACAAGGAAGACAACAACAAGGCTTAGCAAGGAACATATAGTGGAAGCAAGCCACACTCAGCCAAGGAACTGCATGGCCACAACAACCAACAGTTATGACACACATGACACAGACAAATATGGGATGCTCGGGCTTCACAGAAGATGCGGATCAGTCTGTCAGTTTTCCCCACAGGTTTCAGGGTGCATGACCAAGAAACAATGCAGAGGTCAAAACATAGAGACAAAATGGTTTCTCGAGAAGGATTCTAGCGAACTCAGGCCAAGTATGGAAGAATGGGCATGCCAACCCCAGCGTGGTTTGGCTCACGAGTTACTGATTTTCAGAGGTGTGTGAGGGTATCCAGAGATCAGTTTCCCTGCAAAACAGGATAGACAACGGATGCCATAATGGAGGACGAACCCCCAACACGGCTCAAATCATAAGCTTTAACTGCACACGCCCAGGTCGACACTTGTCTTCCTGGAGCTGCATGCACCACATTTTCATTCATTCCATTTCGTAGGAACTTAGGAGATCACTCATCAATTGTACACCTTAGCCTTCAGGAAATAATAATAAATTATTACCCCCTTTAGAGATAATCCCCCTAGCTTGGCCCCTAGGCCCACACACTTAGCCTCCTCCCTTACCCAACCTTGTGGAATATTAGTCCCCCATCACTCTTTCTTCATGGTCGGTCTGCATGCAGCAATGTTTATATTTTATTAATGATCTGTTTAATTACATATACAAAATCAAGCTCCTGGCCTTTAACACCTAGGCTCTCCGGCCTAGTAAACACATAAGCCCACCAAATTATCAACACTTGTCTCACCATCCTACAAAACATGTTTACAATTTATAGATACAACTGGGGATCATCCTTGGGGATATTACAATCCCCTCCCCTTATTTTTGCACTGTCCTCAGTGCAACTTTTACACAACATCAACAAGATTTCAAAAAATATTCAAAAAGATGCGGGTATTATGCTCACATAGCATCCTCATGCTCCCATGTCATGTCCTCAAGACTGTACCAGGTCCATTGGACCTTTACAAGACCCATGGATCGATTTTGGAGTTGTTTTCTCTTCCAATCCAATATGCGCACCGGATGCACTTGCAAAACGCCTTCTTTCTCTACCTGAATCACATTCCAATCAATAACATGATTAGCACCGGGTATACATTTCCTAAGCAATGAAATATGAAACACATTATGTACAGTCTTAGATGCATGTAATGCAAGCATATATGTAATGTATATATATGTATATATAGGAAATTCTAATTACATTATAACCTGTATAGAAGATATACAACATACAATAAATAGAGAATTGTACTTATCTTTTGATTGAGTAGACCTCCATATCAACATGGTCTACGCCAAGGTACCAAACCTCAACAGAACTCCAACCAATGTTCTTTCCTTCCCCACATGTCTATCCCACCCCGAGAGTGTACACCTTCACTGTCACACAGTCCATCGACTGCTACACCTCCCTTTCCTTGGGCTTCAGCAACAGGCTGGCTCAGGAAGTCTCATAGAACCGTGGCTTCTGGAGTTGCAACTGCCCTCAGAGATTTCCAATCAACATCTTCCTGAGCTACTCTTTGTAGTCAACATTCCACTTTAATCAACATCATCTCATCTGCATCTCCCACATGCAATTATCATGAGGAAACATAAAATAATTCATTTAGGAACTCAAACTTAGTTCAAAATGGAATTCAACTTTTTCCCCAAAACATGAAATTCCATTTCATAATTCTCCTTGGTTGTTTCCATATTAAGATTGCAACCTTCCTTGTGGTTTTCCACAAGCACCAAACTGTATACCATTTCCCTGCAAGGCTTCATCTTGCATACTGCCAACAATTGTCATTATTTCCTGTACATCATAATTCATTTGCAATATGTACATAACCATATGCAGTGACCTTAGAATTGTCTGCATCTATCAATTCAATCATAATTACCAAACAATTTAATAAAATAGAATGGATCATCATTCTATGCATATGCATGTTCATAATTAATAACAGTCGGTTCATTACTTCTTTTTCTGAACCATAAAATTTCTTGTAGTCAATGCTCATGTGACTACTTGACTTGCAAACTTCCTGTTGCAATGTATAAAACCTCCCTAAAATGTCCTCAATTTCACGAGTTAATAACATTTCAGTTGTTAGTAACAATTAATTCCATGCAATAATATATATGTATGTACTTAAAAAACACATTTAGCCATTTCATTTAGTATACAATTCTATCACTTACTATGCATGAGTGCAATTCTCAGTGCATACTTATTCAACGTGCCTTGCATTGAATTACATAATACTCTTCATCTCAGTCATGCATCTCACCATCCATAAGTTGGAATTCTGGCCAATGTGTTGACACATTCTCCACACACTTCCTATTGTCTTCCCAATTAATTGGATGCCTTCCTTTTCGACCTAAACACTACACCAACAATATAATTCTGTGGTGTTCATTAGTGTTAGCAAAAAGGTTGCAGTCCAAGTTTTATTTAAAGGTAGGAATATTTTAGTACCTGTGTGTCTCATAACCTTTCCATATCCAACCACGTCATGGTCTCATACATGACTAGCTTACTGGCATTCATTCCTATAACAAGTTCTTATATTTTAATTATTTGGTTATTACTCCATAACCAAATTAACATGACATTCTACTATGTCAGTGTGTGCATTCAGAAGCTAAAAATATTTGAATTTATATAGGCCTCCAACCTTTACCACATCCAGTGGTATGCACTCAATAATATAATCCCGTGATTTTATAAAAATAACTTTGGCTGAGGAAATTCTTACCTGAATTTCCTTTCAATAATTATGCAAAAAGAGTAATAAAAACTCATACGTGCATGACTGCCATTAATAAATTTTATACTACTTGAAAGTCTGATGGAAGTATAAGCTTTCATGCTTCTTTTATTAAACTTATAACCAACACTTCAACTCTTTGTTGCTTCCTTCCTTATGCAACAACATCACCAACAACACTTGCAAACATGCATGCATTCTTTCCTCTGGCTAACTCAACAAGTCGTAACATACTTGCTACCACAAAATTTGCAGCAACTTCTTTCTCATGTGCAACTTTTCTTTGTTGATCCTAGAAGTCTTCAATTATTCCCAAATTCCTAAATCTTGTTGTGCTCTCATTGTAGTCACTATACATGACTATTTCTGCCCTGAACACTTTCGACGCAGTGCCCCTACCTCAGTGGGGTCTACTGACCTCCTGGTCAAAGGATATTTCAAACTTTTGAGTCGCATTGACTCTTCAGGCTCGTGATTGAACCCAAAAAAATTATACACAAGCCCCCTTTTCTCCTTTAGGCGCAGGTCCTCACAGACCTGCAAGCTTATTCATGTGTGCTTCCAAAAATCCAAGTTTCAGGCGCTAGCCCCTTTTTCATTAGCCCCTTCCTTCATAATACTCTGGTATATGACCTCATGGAAAAATGTGATTGCGGACGTGGGAAATAGTGGTTTTAGGCCAACCTAATTTTCGCCCCGCAATTCACCTCCTACTGCCACACATCCCTTTGTTAAAACCATGGTGTAAATTGTGGCCCTCTCTCATATTTTTAACATCCGAGCAAGTTCTAGCCCTGCAATCCAGCTCATCCCTCGATCTCCAATCCCTTGGCAATGATCCACGATCAACAGCTACTATCTATCTTCCTTCCACATGCGATCCCAGATCTACACGATATTTTGACTCGTATCTCCCTTCCAAAATCAACGGCTATGGTTGATTTCGTCTCTCCGACCCTCGAGAGTTTCAACTCTCAACTATCTGCTTTTCCCCGTATGACAATCTTCCGGAGTGGAAGATCTATTGACACCTTTCCTCAACAATCAGATGGTTTTGATGAAATCCAACTCTTTGGCCTTCGAGAGTTCTCATGTCTCCACACACACAAATCTCTGGAGTGAATTTCCCCAGAGTGACAGATCTTCTGCCACACATCATCTCCAAATCAACTGCCCTAGTTCTCTTCGGGACTTCGACTCTTTTTGACCAATACCAGATCAACGGTCCTTCGACCTCCTCCTCGATCAATGATCGAGATCTCCTTCGGGACTTCGATGCTTTCATCCTCTTCTTTCCTCCAGATTTATCTGTACCTAGAGTTCTATATCTGGTGCCACACGTCCACTTTCAGATCAATGACCAAGATTTACTTTAGTTGTTTCTCGTCCTCATTGTCCACAAATTTCTGAATTTGTGGATCTTACGCCACTTGTCCTCCTTGACGATGGACGGTCCCAAATCACTTCAAGACTTAGAGACTTTGACAAGTCCACTTCTCCTGCGCACACAAGGGTTAAGTCTCGTGCGCTTACCTCCGGATCCAATGGTTGCAGGTCCTTCATGCTCAGATCTAATGGATGGGATCCGTTTCTCTCCTCTGCACTTCCTTTGTTCTGTTGAACGTTGATCTAATGGTCCAGGATCCTCCCCACAATCAATCTAACGACTGTTGTCGCTCCTCCTCCTGATATTTTGACTTCTTCCACCTTGGAAGATTTTTTCAGTGTTCAAAGGCTTCAGCCTTTGACCTTTCTCTTGCGAGTCTTCCTCCTGGATCTCATCTTCGCTCTTGTAAGTGTTATCTCTTATGAGCTTTAGGACTTAGAATGAGTCTATCTCCCACACACTCCTTGCGTTATTTCTTCTGATCTTTTCGAATTACTCATTCTCTTAAGGGTCTCGACCCTTTTGTTTCCTTTCAAAGGAAAACTTTGTGCCCTCTTGGCAATCTTTTTCTCAAAGCACACCTTGCTGAGCATTTTCCACAGAGTGTTCAATAGCTCTGTGAGTATATTCCTCTGATACTATTCTCCCTGAACTTGACAAATATTTCTCTTTGTGCACACTTGCACTTGCTCGATGCCCGCCTGGCAGAGCCCTATAGAGTTCTCAGTGACTATCTCTCTCTAAACTCAACACAGAGTTCTTCTTGTGCACTCCTTGCACCTCCGCTGATGAAGGTTCAATGATATCTCTCCTGAGCTTCTCTGAGGTTAACTTACCTATGTCAATGCACTCCTTATGGACAATGTGCAATGCTTGCACTCGAAAACTCAAAGAAGAGAAACAATTGAAACTTATTCAATACATCACCAGTTTACGCATTCAAACCAATCTGATTTAAGAAAATGTTCATATTTCATTTTCTTTCTAAGCTCTTCTCTGCTCTGTAATCATTTTTATGCACTAGACCCTTTCTCTCGGTCCCCAATCCATGCGACCATGGGTCATGACCAAGTTCTATATCAATAAGCGCTTACTCATGCCTTCGACCTTCAGCTTCGGAAGATTTCCAAGAACCACACAACAATCTCTTGGAGCTCCATATTACCAAACTCACGACATAGGGCGGATCAACCATCCATGTCTACTCAACATCTGATGGCTGACACTTACTATGGAACCTCAAGTGTCTGAGTTCCAGGTATTCGGGACTTCGGAGCTTTGGAGGATCTCACATCCACACATCCAAACTATTAATCTCTAAACATTCCCAATCACCTTTGGTGACATCATTACGTCACATCACTTAACATTTTACAATTGTGGGGGCATGCAGCAATGGTTTGGAACAACCCACCTTTCATCCCAGAATTCTTCTGATGCTGACACGTAACCCCTCAGTGAAACCGTGGTTTGTATTGCGGGACATCGTAGGAGAATTAAATCTCGTACAACTTGGGTCCCTGCAATGCCTCATGGTCGTCGATCTTGATGTATCATGACCAACGCCAGTGTGGGTCCTCTAACCTTTAATTGTGTTACGTAACCTCGGCCCCACTAGCCTTGCTCATATGGAAAGCCACATGTCGAAATAATAGTGGTTGACACACGTCACATTCCAAATTCCATTTCAATCTTCCACGGCTCAGAATCCACTTACACTTGGCACACAACCCATGTGTCCACGTCACCTCCAAGTGACATCATCATGACTCACTACTTTGTCTCTTCGGAAGATTTCTCCCTTCATTACTATGTTTGACCTTTTAACATTAGCTTGATCCAACGGTCGATCTCTCTTCTCCAGATCTACGGTGTAGATCCACTTTGGAGCTTCAGGATTCGACCCATATCTTTTTTTTGGCATCAGAATTCACTGAAGTCATGAATTCCAAAGGGCTTCTCGATTAACCCTTCTACATCTTCCCCAGATCTGATGGTCTAAGGGATTTCCCTTCCTTCTGAACAGATCCTACAGCGCAGAACAAACTCTGTTACTCTACGGATTTCCAAAGGAATTCATGGCTAACTGCCTCGCAACATGAACAGATCTGACCGTCATGAAGGATTCTTCTTATCCTGAATAGATCCTAAGGTCCACATTACCCTATGGCCCAATACCACTTATGTCATGGTTTTACGATACCGTTATTCCTCCTGAGCTTTGTAACATGACCAAGGTAACTTCTTGGCACTCAGGAAGGTTCTGGGGTTCAAAATTGGTCCTCTAGACACAATTTCCTCTTGAAACCTTAGTTCCAAGGACCACTTATCCAGCCCATTCAAGATCAATGTTTGAAACCTTGGATCTGAACTTGAATTTTATCCATTCCGACAACAATTCTTTCCGAAAATTTTGCTTCAATTTCCACTAACATGGCCCATCCAGGCTCAGTGTTGAAAACCATGGCTCTGATACCAATTTGTAACATCCTTGACCTTCCAACAATAGCGGGAAATGACACTACTCATAGCCTTCACTTAGCTCCGATACCAAACTGTAACATCCCCGACCAACATAGAGACCCGGTAATGCTACCACTCTGAAACATTCACATATAAATATATAGCATGCATTTTAATGAATTAAAAAAAATAATCATAATAATCACAGAGTTATTGCTACCATACAAATATTAAATGTAATAGACAGTAATTTATATATGCAACAGAATACATGATAACATTCTGGCATCACAGACATGCATAACATGAAATTAAGTACATAAATTATACTTATATTTTAGCTGGAGTAAATCCACCAACTACGTGTAGACCTTCCATGAACCTCCCAACCATAGTCCATGCTACTCATCACGCTCAGCAGTGGGTCACCCCTGATCTTGGACTAAGCTCCACCAAGGGAAAGGGAATCCTAGACTAGGTTGAGGTTATAAGAAACTTCACAGTGCAACTGGAAGGATTCTCTCCAGGAGCCTTCTTACGCCCACTACTCACTAAATCTCATTCCCACATGCTTGTCCCACCCAGGGAGTATACACCTTCACTGTCACACATTCCATTAGATGCTTCACCTCCCTTGCCTTGGGCTTCAACAACAGTCTAGACCAGAATTCGCAAGGCTCTGTAGCTGGTCCTAGACTCTCTCTAGGAGAAAACCACTTCCCACCAAACTCTCTCACCTAAAGAGAGTTTCCCATAGGCCTGAAAACCTGCCTCTTCAACCACAACCACCTCCCTCAACTGGAGAGAGTGTTGCACACAAGCCTGACAACCTACTTCTTCAACTCCGTTCCCACACAAGGAGGACAACAACAAGGCTCAACAAGAAACATACAACGAAAGAAAGCCACACTCAACCAAGGAACTGCATGGCCACAATAGCCAATAGTTATGACACACACGAAACAAAAAAATATGGGATTCTCAGGCTTCGCAGAAGACGTGGATGAGTCTGTCGGTTTTCCCCATGGGTTTCAGGGTGTGTGACCAGGAAACAATGCAAAGGTCAAAATGAAGAGACAAAATAGTTTCTCGAGAAGGATTCTAGCGAACTCATGCCGAGTATGGAAGAATGGACGCTCCAACCCTAGCATGGTTTGGCTCATGGGTTACTAATTTTCAGAGGTGCGTGAGGGTATCCAAAGATCAGTTGCCCCGCAAAACAGGATAGACAATAGATTCTAGAATGGAGGAAGAACCTCCAACACGACTCAACTCATCAACTTTAACTGCATGAGCCCAGGTCGACACTTGTCGTCCTAGAGTTGCATGCACCACATTTGCATTCATTCCCTTTCCCAAGAACTTAAGACAACACTCATCAATTTTCCACCTTATCCTTCAGGAAATAATAATAAATTATTACCCCCTTTAGACGTAAGCCCCCTAGCTTAGCCCCTAGGCCACACACTTAGCTTCCTCCCTTACCCAACCTTGTGGAATCTTAGTCTCCCATCACTCTTTCTTCATGGTTGGTCTTCACACATCGATGTTTATATTTTATTAATGATCTGCATAATTACATATACAAAATCAGGCTCTTGGCCTTTAACACCTAGGCTCTCCGGCCTAGTAAACACATAATCCCACCAACTTATCAACAATCGACTCACCAACCTACAAAACATGTTTACAATTTATAAATACAACTGGGGCTCGTCCTTGGAGATATTATATGTGGAAGCAACTTGGACAATAGTCTTTCAAAGTGGACAGAAAACCGGTCAACTCCAACTAGTTTAGCTCCATTAATATGTTGGTTTGTCTAGTTAGAAAGGAATGCAACGATCTTTGAAAAGAAAACTCCCTTGGAACAACCGATAGTGATCCGATCGCTTGGATCAGTTCATAAGCCCGTGGAAATTATTAACCAATATTTGTTACGTTCCTGCTTGATTAATCAGATCTTTGAATTTCCAGTAACTTGTTTTGATGGTGCAACAAAGGAAAATGGTCGGTGTTGTGGAGATGGAGGCACAATTAAACTTTTGGCCTCTTTGGTTCATAAATGGTACCTGAACTATGGACTCGGTACTAATTTGAAGGAGGAATTAATGGGTGCATGGGCTACATTATTCTTAGCATATCTTCTTTCTCTCCCAAATATTCAAATTCTAGGCGATTCAAAGGTAATTAACAAGTGGTTAAATGAAAAGAGTGAATTTCAAGTAAGCTCTCTTGAAGGCTGGAAAAAAATTATTTGAATTCTAAGAAACCGTTTCGAGAGCATCCAGTTCTTTCACATTTACCGTGAATACAACAAAGAAGCAGATGCGCTATCAAAGAAAGCATTAACTGAACCAAAGGGTTACATCACGCTTCACTTATGGACTGAAGGAGTGGAGGGACAACGTCGTCTCATAAATATCTATTAACTCTCTTTTTCACTTCTTGCTTCTCACTTTTGATCTCTGTTTGAGTGGATTGTTGTATTATTCCTTCAATCTAGGATCTGTTGATAAGAGAGGACTTACAGTCTCCTTTCCCAGCCCGGAAAAGATCCAGTCATCATGGTTTCACTCTTTACATTGAGGAGTATTAGTAAAGGAGTTTAAGTATGTAACCGACATGATGTTTATGTCTTTAGTTTTGGTTTGTTTTAGTGCATGGCTTTATCCTTTCCAGGACTTATTGTACTCTTCAGATGTTAAAAATTATATTTTCTTAATATAATTGTGAAATTGTCTTCTGGAAAAAAACAAAAACCTCCATGGCTCATTTTCTCAATGTTTTGTTTGTTAGTTTTTTTGTTTACTAATTATGGAGGCAGCATGAGTTCCATTTTTCATGATGTAAATAATGATTTTACAGCTTTAAATATTTTAAATTATTCTCTAGGATGAAGTCTTGGAGCTTGTGCCACAAGTCGAGATTGTTGGTGAGCCACCAAATATTGATGAGGACTTTGGTCTCCGCCGGGATGTTGTACCCGCCGAGTGCAAGACGTTTTATCTATTCTTATTTGCATCTATATAGCTGAAAGCAACCATTAACCACTTTATATATAAGTTTGAATAGTTAGTTTCAATGGTGGAGTATTTTATATAAAAGATGTAAAGAATAATCTTACATTACATATTTATTTTTAAAAAACCATTTTTATATCTGCGTATCTATTTTTCCGAATACCATTTAATTATATTTATTTGTGTATATATTTTTCCATAATTTTAAGTTGATTGCATGATAATTAGTTCTAGTCATAGAGTATTTTGAAATTTATATAAAGATTTCACAACTTAATATAATATAAAGAGTATTACTTATTTAAAAATAAAATAAAAAATATATTTATTTATTTATTGTAAAGATTATTTTTATATCTATTTATTATTTATTTTTTTACTCGTTTAGTGAGAATGTTAAGAATTCCTTAGCTCATGAGGCTACCTAGGACATAATATTTTAAGACGACCGAGATACGAGATATCATGTCGACCTGAACCTATCCGTCTGAAGAGGATACCTCTTTCAGACTCCTTGTCGTGCGACCGGGATTCTAGGCCCAAGTCCTTGACCATTTCATGATAAAGCTCAAGAAGAATAGTGGAGTTCAAGCTTTGAAAGGAGAAGGTCTCTTTGTTTGGAAGAAGAGAGGACAAGATCTGTTCGAGAGGACCCATATGACCAATACCTAGGAACCTTGGATTAATCCTACGGAAGCTAAGTCCTCCTGGGTTCAGAGCTTCGGAAGTCTGGGACTTCAGAGTATGACCGACCTTACCAGCCTTATATTGGTCGAAGGTAACTGTGAGACTCAATTTACCATAAGGTTGATCGGTGTTAGGCGGTTCCCTAGGGTTTAGGTGTACCTATCCTACTAGCTAAACTAGGATCCAAAACTTTGAAGGTCGGAGCCACGAAGGGCCCAGAGATGTAGATCAAGGGACCCTTTGGGTTCTTTCCCAACCATCGATCTACCGAAGATGCATGGCACTAGTCCCTTTAGTTCAGAGACTGGGCACTTCGGGAGATGAGAGGAGTTTGCATCGCAACACTCCCGAACATTGAATCTCTGGAGTAACCCGAGTCGTAGATCTATAAATCTACGTGGCCAGATCTCGACCCTGAGATCTGAGAAATGTTAGAATCCTGTCAGTCTGGGGTAACATGTCACAGTGATTTCACCTAGAGTGACGTGGACCCCAACTTGACGTGCCACGTTTCACCCATATTCATGTGTACCACACACTTTGTAGGTCTATTGGAACATAACACGTGTCACCCTGACCGCTCCTACGTGTCGGTTCCTACTACATGCATGCCTAGCCAATGTAGTTGGTGAAGTGGCCGAGACTTCGAGACTACAGGATTTCAGGACTCCAGAGGAGTTGGGATGTAGTATGGAAGACAGACCGAATGACTCAAAGGCCGGAGCCACATGGTGAGCTTACGATACTTCGAAAGTTTGAAACTCTAGCGGTCTCATGCGTAGATAGAAAGGAGTCATGAAACGTCAGAGAATCGAAACATTGAATCCCTCCATAGCTTGTGTAGGAGGAAGAGAGTGAGTCCAGTAATGGGATCAGACTATGAATGGTATTCCACTGTGGGGGAAGTAACTTGGGGATAACACATGTGAGGTGGATCCACGTGGACCTCAACCAATAAACATCCAAAGAACTTCAAAGATATATATCCACGGGTTCTGGGATAGATTTTGAGCATGGACAGTGTGAATGGAAAACTTTGGATGAGAAAAGTGTAGTAGAAACCCCAAATGAAGGAGTTTATCACCTAAGGAGAATGAAATTTTGAGGCCCCATCCCTAGGAAAGCCACTCAGGGGTCAGGTTTGTTACAAATTGGTATCAGAGCATGGTTACAACACTTGGCCTACTTGGGATCATGGACGAGTTGCGTAAAAACCATATTTAAAGAATTTTAAGGGTGACACCCTACCTTACCTCTCTCCTAAAATAGTTTGGGTAAACTCTTACTAAAGAAAAGAATGAAAGCTTTCTATTGTGTGTGTGTGTATTTAGGAAATATGAATTATGTGTTACTCATGGACTAATAGATTGTTAGCTAACATCAAGTGTTTTGTCAGCACTCAAGCAGTCAGTGAATCGTGGGAAACTACAACAATATAGGATGGCGACGCGAAATGAAGTGGGGGATGGCTCCCACAATATAGATGAAGAGTCTGACGAGAGGAGGGTGGTGAAAACCCCTCTAGATCTGGTTGAAATTGTAAGGAGCCTCATGGATGAATTACAGAGTTGCAAGGCCGACAATGAGAGATTTATAAAGGAGCAATAAAAGAAAACGAAAAAATAATGCAGTCTTGTTGTAGAACTTATCCGACATACAGAGACAGCTAGAGCATGGACCTGCAACTAGTCATGTGGATCAACGACATACATAGAGAAGTCAAAGCCCACCTGAAATACAAAAATGTGCTCCCATAAGTGGCCACATAGGGAGAAGTACCTCGAGGAAGGCCCAACCTAGAGGCAAGATATGATCATCAGGAGAGTCCTCTGGAAAGGAAACTGGCAACTCAAAGGGATCTTCTAGTAGAAAAACTAGCTCACATTCTCAAAGGAAATGGAAGAAGGAAAAGAATTCCAAAATTCATGACCCTAAAGAGTTCAAGAAATCCAAACCGCCCTCTTTCAATGGAGATATTGAGAAGGGGTAAGAGGCAAAGGCTTGGCTTCTTGGTTTAAAGAAGTAATTCAGAGTCCATAACTACTCTAAAAACCTGAAGGCTCAAATAGCCATCTTCAACCTTAATGGAAAGGATTCCATTTGGTGGGAAGACCTTAAGAATGTGAAAGGAATCCATGAAGAGGACCTATCATGGAAAAAATTTGAGAAACACTTCAAGAAAAAGTATTTGTCAGAGAAATACTGAATAATGGAAGAATTCTCATTAACCGTAATGAATAATGAATAATTTACACAATGTATACTCTGTATGACTCAATCAATGCACACTAGAGGAGAACCAATGTACCATAGTGGTGGTCTAGAGTGATCTCGACACACACCAACAATTACAGGAGCGAACTTCCACCTAGTCTAGTCTCTTAGGCAGTTACAAGAGTGAGTTGCCACCTAGATGAGTTAACTAGTCAACCAATCTTCAGTTAACTGACTGAATAGAGTGTGGTGAGGAGTATATTAAGGAATCAAGGGTAATGCGCCAGTCTGGTGATGATCCCAAGGAAAGTGCACATTATCATAGTGATGATCCCAATGTTGCATGGTGACAAAATCAATGCAACATCTAGACTCAACTCAACTAGTCAAACTGAAGTGTCAACTAAAGAGAATATTCTCTAGGTGGAATATTCTCCCCTAAAATATAGGAGACTGGATAATGACTAATAATGACTAAAAAACAAGGAAAACCCTTAGGAAAAATAAATCTTAGGTGTGTGTGAATTAACTCCAAGACCCCCCCTGAACATCACTATGGTGAAAGTGATCCAGGTGGATATTGGTGGCCACCCACCTTTTCTGACTGGCTCAAAACAATTTTCTAGCAAATTTGGTAATTTACTATTTTTAGCAGTTTTTAACTTCCGGGGCCATTTTGAGGGCCCAAATGAAGGTTTTTCAAGATAAAGGTTCTCAATGATATACGAAGGCATAATTGAGCCCCCAAAATGAATCTCCTCGACGATACCTTTCCAATGAGTTATCATATGCCTAGAACAGAGATCGGATGCAAAAGCTACGATCCAGGGAAGTTGATGTACTAACTTACCCAAACGGGGCCCACATGACTTTTGGCACTTCATCTCCTAGGGTTAGGTTTTTGGATGTCTAGGAATTTTGGCATTCCTGTTTATTGTAAAA
>JZKD02S1706609.1:614334-658267 GCA_000966675.3 Picea glauca
TTATTATTTTTCTTAATCATTGAAACCCTAGGTAGCAAGCACACAAGTAGGTCCTTGCTACATGTCCCCATGATAGAAAACTTGTTTTAGCCATTGATTAAGGAGAATATAGCCTGGTCGTTGCTACACTAATTCCCCTTTTTCTGAGTTAGATTTTGAACATAAATTGAAGAAAGAAGACGTCCTAGGCCCAATTGATTTTACACCTAGGGTTTTGACTTTTAGGGTTTGAAAGGCCTTGCCATTGCAACACTTTTCACCCTTAGATTTATGTTTTGAAGCTAGTCATTTTGCCAAGGATTTTTAAGGAAAGAGGGAGGAGCATGAGGCCTTGCTTAAGCAACACTGGAATGAGCCTCCTCCCCTTAGGGTTTTGACTCCGGGGCCCTGCCATTGCAGCACCATAGAGCCTAACTCTTTCGTCCTTAGATTTAGATTCTCCCGAGACTTAGCCTTTGCTTCTGACTCCATAATACCCTAAGGCACTGGTCTAACTCTCCAACGTTGAGCTTGTTGTGCCAAAAACAACTTTTCAAAACTTTTAAATTTGAAACCCTAACTAATCCTAACGTCTCACTAACCCTAATTTGATGATGACATCATGCCTAGTTTGAGCTGTTGGTTGATATAAAACGTTGTGGCTTAGTCATCTTATTGATAGACATTGATGCATTGATAATTTTCATTGGTAAAATAACAAAACGTTCACCTCATTGTCTACCAAACTAACCTTAAAGAAAAGCTGACGTCACCTCTAGTAAGCTTGACGCAACAACCCTGTCTTGCATGAGAAATTGATGATATTTTATGCTAATTCTAAGATTGATTATACACATTGAATATTATATCATTTCCAATGTTTATTGAGAAGTAACATTATAAGGCATAGTCATTTTTGCAATCATTGACTTCGTCAATAATTACTGCTATTTATGCTCATGTATATTAAATGTTGTTAGTCATTAATCTATGAAGTGCTAACCACCTTTGCATGTACTAGCTTTATTGTTTCCTTGTCTCGCAAACATGTGCTTCTTCTGTGGTATTTCTGCATGCTTGACTATCTTCTTGGCGGTAATCTATGAAAGGGAAAACTTACCTTGATCCTTTAAACCTTTGCCTTTCAAAACCCCAGATTGCCAGGGATGTCTCCCTTGGTATTAGCCACCCTAAATAGAAAGAGCCCCCCATCGAGGTGACAGTGGGTGGGGAAGCTCCTGTTACGCCAGTTTGATCCTTATCTTTCAAGCTACCTAACCTAGACTACAAACTGAGCGACAACACCTCCTAAGCATACCCCCCTTCCCATTTTCTTTTCTTCCTCTTATTTCTTGGAAGCCGAAAAGTTTTCTTCCATTCCACTTTCCCCAACCATTTCCTTTTCTTTTCCACCGATGTGAGTTGGAAGTTAGGTAGTTACAATAGTCCAAATTCTCCACCGTTTTCCATCCAATCGACTTCTTCTTGCAATTTTTCCACCAACTTCCACAAAGTCTACCCAAGACACGTGGATTTATGACCCACCAAATTCGACTAATTCCACTCAAGACACGTGGATTCATGGCATGTCATAATTGCAACATGAATGGAGTTATAGCGTTGGTGTTGCAACGTAACATGATTTAGAACACGGGTGTTGTAGCAACGAGATTTATATCATGACTATTACAACACTACCAACAGTGGTGTTGCAACAATGAGAGTTTCAACACTTATTTCATGTTCATAAAATAGATGTGACGTGATCTGGTTTTTATATTGCTATTTTTATTAATGTATAGATTTGTGAATGAGTATTATTAAGTTCACATTAAAATTATTATATTTTTAGTTTTATATAATATTGTATATTAGGTTAATATATGTTGGTAGTAGCATGATCAACATTACATTATCTTCAACACTATGTTGTAAAATGCACCTTGTTTCTCTGGATGCAACAAGATGTTGGATTAATGTTTTCTCTTGGTTTAAGTTTATAAAACGATTTAGGATTATAGAAAGTTAAGAAATCCCACTACTCTTTAAAAGAGGAAAGTTGGACAATTACAAACACTTTGCAATTGGCAAGGTAATTTTCAATGTAACATTGAAGATATGGGTGTACTCTTGGTTCCACGTGTTTAAAGACATGACATTTAAATATAGAGGTTGATATCAATTGTTCTTTTTGTGGATGAATTGATGTATACTTTTAAATTATATCAATACAAGATGTTGAAAAAGATATGATAGAAAATTCAAAGATGAGTAGATTTATACCATGATCCAAGGCTTGGGTATCATCAAAAACTTAATTGGATATGGATGAGAACTCTAAATTTATATATTATTGTATTGTAGGAACAAGAAGGAAGTTAGTTACAAGATTCTTGAAATTTTATACAAATTTAGCACCAAAAAAAGAGAATTTATGATTGGAAAATATGTGCATAATATATGAATTACATTATTATTGTATTTCCGTTCATAATTACTTGCATTTCACCAACACATATATTCTATGAAATAAAATTAAATGAGGTATATACTATTAAAAAATAGGTTGATATCATGCCTCTTCAACTATTTTTTGTTAACTAGTTACAATTCTTAGTTAGAAAAAACAAACAAAATATAAACCAGTTGAATGCCAACCAATGGAAAGCAAGTCTAATCTATTTCAGATTTGGTTCATTGTTCAATTGCTTGCAATCCCAATTTCACACAACAATCTACAACTCTATCAATGCCAAAATGAAGTTGGACTTTGTGGTCTTCCTTCAATGTGAAAACATGGCACTTGATTAACCGAGACAAACCCAACAAAAAAAAAACATTGCTTAAGGAGAGGGGAACAACTGAGAAAAAAAAAATTCCCAACAATGCTAAAAATGTCCAACATACACTAGATTCAATGAAACCAATTTGGAAAAATCCTACAAGTTGCAATGGCTCTATGACAACCACTGATCTTCAATATCTAAGTGAAATTGGTTTCTAAGTGAATTAAAATAATCACAAGATGGAACTCTTCATAATAACCATGTGTGCAACCAACAATAAAAATACACCATAAATGACAACAATAATCTCCCACTAGAGCACTCTACATAACATTAACACACACACATAAATATTGAGATGCTCCTAGAAACCTAACTAGGAAGAAACCTAAGTTGATTTAGGATTTTATTAAGAAGGAAATTGATTACAAAAGGGTGAGCTATACACAGATTTAGTGTATTATTACCCACTCAGTAGAAATTTGTAAATTTCCACGACTCAACAACAATTGTTCTATTACTCACTTTGTAAATGACCATGTCTCAACAACAATTTTAGTTCATAGTGGTAATGGGTTTCCTTGGAAGGACAACCATCACAATGGTTCGTTTCAACTTCCAAGAAAATTTTCAATATATTCTCAACTTTACCAAAAAAAAATTAAATACTTAGAATGTTTATAAAGATATTTTGAGGAGGATCCAATTTAAACTAAGTAAAAGATAATTTATAATAAAAAAAAATTCTATTCAAAATTTGGATTTGAGATTAATGAAACCTCTAACTTTCTATGTTACCAAATTCTAGTAACTAGCACCCACTATTACAACAAAAATAGCCAAAAGCCTTTTCTCTAAGTCTAACTTGTCGATATTCTCCTCCATTGCCTCACCGAGCACTTTCTCTAAGCTGCCCATATTCTCCACGGCCACACAATTCAATCCAATAATGGAAGGGATGATGGCAATATATAACAAAGGCGTAGATTTGAGTGCATGATCCGTGGAAGGCAAGGCAAGGCAAGGCAAGGCTTGGCTAGGCTAGTGGGAGTCTCATTCAGCACCTTCTCGACCTCTTCGCCTAATTTCATTGTAGATTTAATTAATGATAAACAATAGGCACTTTGCTCTATACATACTAAGATATATACTGTATAATATAAAATATATTTAGATTAGATGTTCGCATATAAAATTAAAAATAATTCTAAATTAGATGTTAGTATATAAAACATTAAATGTTTTGTTGTATGGTGTATATTGATAGTTCAAAATTAATGATTGATTTATTGGTAAAAGTTGACTTATAATAAAGTCATTTAATAAATCAAATCTACAATTAAATGAAAAATGATATACATGGACATCTCATCTAACATTTTCTTTAAAAAAATATCTTATGTACATGAACTTTCCAATGGTGAAATACCAACCACAAAATCAACAATTAACTTTGTAAGTGAGCCTTTGAATGACTTGAATTTAAGATTAGTTTAAGAATATTCCACATCTATATCTCATCCAACCTTTTTTTTTTTTAAATCTCATATTCATGAGATTGTTAAAAAAAACGATCTCATGAAATGGGAACTTTTAAAATTTAGAATGAACTTTTAAAATTTAGAATAAGTTAATTGTGTAGTAAAAAAACTATTTTTAATTTTTTTTTTTTTATTAAATTTATTTGAATATCACAAAATTCAAATTTCATATATAATAATATTTTGTTTTAAAGAAATATTTTTTACCTTTAAATGGACTTAAACATTTAAAAAATCCATTAAAATTTCAATTAATCAAACCTCAATTTTAATAAATCAAGACATTAAATTAATTTTGGATTTATAATATGTTTATAGTCATTAAATTCTATTAACTTGGGAAAGACATCAAATTTCTCAAGATGCAAATTCTTTTAGTATGTGTGTGTGTCAATTGGGTGTAGTTAGGATGGTTGTGAGGAATGTTTATTATCCTCCCCACAACGGGTTCAAATCTCATAATGACATGAATAAAAGCTCATATGAATATGTTGTAATGACTTTGAGCCTATATGTATTGGAAAAGACTTTGAACCTATATGTATTAGAAAATTATCTTTAATTCTTAATTCAAAATATTCCTCCAAGTCTATATATATATATCCACTCACAATATCTCTAACAAAACTTAAATTAAATATTTATTTATTATATTTTAAAATTTTATATTTTTAAGAATCCATGAAAGAGAATAAAAATTGTGGAACACGCTTGCCTTTGAATAAAGGAACTTTCACTTAGTAATTTTAAATTTCGTTTTGAATAGCTAAGCTTGCAATTTTAAATTTCATTCTGAATAGCTAAGCTTGCATTAGCTTTCAAGACCATGTGCAGTAATATGCCATGTATTATTGATAGTCGTTTGTTTATATTTGCTAAAAGTTGTGGGTAATAAGCCATGTATTATCGATAGTCATTTGATTATATTTGCTAAAAGTTATGTATTAATGATAGTCTTTTTATTATATTTGCTAAAAGTTGTCGGTGATTGTAAATTTTATTATTTTAATTTGTTTGGTTATGTTAAATTAAAAAAGAAAATTAAAAATTTTAAGTGGTAAAATTTATTATAATTTAGTGATTTATTGATAATAAGGATAGTTATTATTTGTTGTTATTATTGAATATGGACTTATCCATCATATTTATTTGAGGAAAATTACTCCACTTAATATGATTAGATGATGATCCACAAGGACAATATTACTTACTTTTCTAAATCTCAGATCATCAATCTATAACTTTGCCTTTCAAAATAATGAATTCTTAGTTTAAATTAAAAACAATTTTTAATCTTACTCCAAAATTAACTATTTTATTTCCTTGGATGGGGTGTTATGTCCGTCATCATGAACATGCACTTGGAGGGAGTGCACCCTCCCACTTGACAGCTCAAGCTCCCAAACGTGCATGTGGAGGGCACATCCCATCTCTTCCAAGGCCTATTCGCTATATGCATTCAGTGTCTGGAGTGTGTGAAGGGTGAGAAGATATTAGTTCGTAGTACAGTTGATGGGAAGGGGAATTATTGCAAGGCCATTCCACCAATTATGACATTCAATTTTCACCATCACACAGGTTGTTTTGAGATGACCTCATCGCATGTTGGCGGGAAATTTCATAATGCAAGCTTGGCCCTGTTGTTTATTCCCATTAGTAGCTGCTAGTACTGGTTGGTGAGAACATCGACACCCCTACCCAGTGATGTCGACATTCTTCCTTGCTTGATGTCACACATTCTGGAGTGGAGGTGTTCTCACAGGGGCAGGGGATCTCATTGACGGACTAGTGTGTAACTTGGTGATATGATGATTTCCTCCAGTGACATGGAGAAGGTGGCTAGTGCTTAGCTAACCAAAAATGATATTGCAGGTGGATATCTGGAAATTTTGGATGATGCTA
This sequence comes from Picea glauca, assembly GCA_000966675.3. Classification (NCBI taxonomy): domain Eukaryota; kingdom Viridiplantae; phylum Streptophyta; class Pinopsida; order Pinales; family Pinaceae; genus Picea; species Picea glauca. Next base: position 620,543 of record JZKD02S1706609.1, read on the forward strand.
TGGTATGGGGATGTAGGTTGGAATGGTTTGAAGAAGGTGATGGGACCATGGGTGATGCCACTTAGATGGTCAAGGAACTGTCATTGAAAAGAATGGTTCAAAGTGATGTTCCTAGTGTGATCGAAGTCTTGAAGGAAGGAGGCCTACTCTCTAATCCCTTGAAGTTTTTGTCAGAGGACAGACACCATGGTGAGACGAAGGAGGATTTTCTTATGGAGGAGAACTACTTGAAGCTTCTCTTTGAGGTATGTGGTGAGGTGGCAGACTTAAAGTTTAAGTTTGAAAAATTTCACCAAAAGATCACTCGGTTGTTGGCTCTTTGCTCCAACCAAGCACAACATTGACTTGCATCAGACTTGTCTACCCAGGACGTCATCTTCCTAGACATGCCAATCCCACTGTCGTCGTGATGCATGGAAGCTCCTCCTGAAGGACGAGTCCCTCACTCAGCTTAGTAGATGGCCTCTACTTTATAGATGGTTTTTTATCCCAGATCTATAGTTCTAGCTTCAAGTATTAGACTTGTTTTGATGTCTATACTTTATTATTTGTTAGGGATCACTAAAGAACACTTGCAATTTTTTTGGCCCCCCCAAAGATGTTTAATTTCTGAATTGTGCTCGGGTTGGTTTGGTTTCCTATCACAGAGAACCAAGCTCAAGAAGATTGTATGTGCAAATTTTATGTTTACTAGAAGGTAATACAATTTTATTACTTACAAAAAAAAATTAACTATTTTATTTTAATAAAAAAATTAATTTATAAAATTTAAATAGAAATTAAATTATAACATAATTAAATCATTATCGTGAATTTATTACAGGGACATAAACCCAATCAAACCCATATAATAAATCAATTGCATTAAAGTATCCATCCTATTATCTCTATGATTCATGAAATTGCCTCAATTTCACACAGGGTTACCATAGTTGTAACCCTTCTCTCCTCTACAAAATACATTTAATGATTGGCCTTTTCCCACCTAAAACAATAAATGGATAAAGCAAAACTAGAAAAAATGTGTAATTTGATTATTAATAATTCTAATCAACCAATCAATTGGGTGGTTGTGAGGAATGATTTTTATCCTCTCCACTTAGGTTCAATTCCTACGAGTGACATGTTGAGCTCTTAACGAGTATATTATTGTAATGGGTTCGAATAAAGCTTATAATTTACAAGTAAAAATTATCCACTAGATATATTACTCTCTTATATTGTCCATTAGATATCACATTATCCACCATCCAATGGACAAGGTGAAGAGGGCATGTTACCATCATTTGGTAATGTGTTTAGTAAATGTAATTTTTAGATTTCTCTCATAAAATTAAATATCAAGTCATGAATAACATTAGACCCATTGCTAATGTATTTTCAACCATTTTAACAGTGGTGATGATGATGATGTTGTTGGCTCTCCTGAAGCTTCTTTATCTCATAGCAATAAGTCGCATGTGAACTTTTACATTCACAAGGGTTACCCTAGGTCAAGTTTGAATGTTAACAATTCTTAACGGGAACATAGATGAGGTTGTAATAGAGAAGGAGAAGAAGGTTTCCCAAGTGAAACTGGAGCTTCTTATCCTGCACTAAACAAAGGAAGAATGATCGATCTAGAAGAGGAGAAAGGTAACCATACATCTTCCCTATTTGAGATGTGGGGCTATGGTTGTAAACAAAGATTTTGTTACACATGATCTTGAGGATTGTTTGGTGTTTTGGAGATTTTGAAGTATTTTTTATCTATTCTTCTTTACATCTAAATAGTTGAAAACGGATGCAGTCACCCTCGATCCTATACTCAAGCAACTACAGAACCAGGTTTTTTCCCACAAAGTACACAACTACCAACATACTAGTGTTAACCTAAATTAACAATTTTAAAGAATGCCAAGAGTGTAACGACTCCATCGTTATGACAACAAGTGAAATTTTTTGTTTTTGTTTTTAGAAGTTAAGAGGCAAGAGGCAACGACGAAAATAGTTTAACCACACCACTGACAACGAACACAAGCACACAGTCCAGGAAACAAGTTACTGTGACACCACACACAGGCACAAAGACAACTGGCAAAACATGCGCAGAATAACAAGGAGGAAGACTACCCACCCGACACAATACGACCATGCCTACAATATAAGGGACAACATCCTCATCCCGAAATCATGGCCTAGACAAACAAAGACTAGAACCTCAAGGTGTGCAGACCTAACGCCTGAAGGCATTCGACCCTTGTGCCAAAAGAAACTCGCATGCTCGACAACACTCACACAAAGGCACCTACTCCGGTCAAGATCTCGTTCGCCGCTATCCCCCAGGGCGCGCCATGATCCCCCCATCAAGAATCATGTCATTCCCAGGTGATAGATGCGTCAATAACCTTGGCACAACACATCCTATCTAGACCAAGGAATCTAGATAAATCCAATGTGCTAGAAACCGAATACTAAGAAGAAACCACACCCATACCCCAACAACAGGTCGACGAAGCGCCAGAATGAAGACAAGGGATGACACAAGCCAATTCCTGACATCATCCACAACCCAACCAATCCCCCAGTCTAATTAGTCAATGATTACAATCTATTTTAACATGAGTTTCCATTCTCGACGGGGCACATCTAAGTTACAACTAGTCATTAACTTAAATAACAACATTAACAATCTTAAAGTAGAATTCTATCATTATAACACTTATGAACAATTATATCTCAACATGTAGTCTAGTTATACTGACCGAACTAACAATGCTAGTTGTCTACTATCATTGAGAAGGAAACTTCTTACTTTAACATCGATGTAGCATTTTAACAAGGAAATTAACATAGCAGTTACATAACAATTAATATGGCAGTTAACAAGGCAATTAGCATAATGAATAACATAACAATTAATTTAGGAATAACAAGATAGTTTACATGACTGTTGTCATAAAAAGTAATATAGAAATAACAAGTAATTTAACATTTTATTTAACATGCAATTGATATATCAGTAACAAGGCAACTCACATGACTGTTAACATAACAATTAATAGCGCAATAACAAGGCGATTTACCTAACTGTTAACCATTTAACTCGCTGTGGCATTTAATCAGTAAGAATGAATCTGCTGACCATTTACATTTCTATAGAAATTGTTCTGGCTATTAATAAGGCAAGTAATATAGCATTTAGCATTGCAATTAACATGGAAATTAAAAACAAAAAGGAAACGATCGACCATTAACCTTGCAGTACCAATTGTTATGGTGTTTAATATGACAAATACATAACAATGAATCTAGCAATAACAGGGCATTTACCCAATTGTTAACCATTTAATTCGTTGGAAAAATCAAGGCAATTAATGGACCCAAGACATCACTGTAGCCATTATTGTCGTTTCTAGGTTAAAGGGGAAGTCAACAATTGAGGCAAACTCGAGGCCTTTCAACTGCAAACATAACCCACAATTGGTGGAGAATTTGGGTGGATAACAAGAAAAGCAGTCATCTAAATCATGTCAATTTTGTGGTCAATTAAGGTGGTAGCACAGTCATCAATTTTAACAACAAAATTCATGGGCGCTACTGCAATTATAGTCAATATTTGTTGGGAAAAACCATGGGCATTTACAACAACCTCAACCATGCATTGAATGGAAAATTCGTGGGCCTTCAAGCAAAGATTGCTAAGGGAAGGAGTCATAACACAAGACTATGCCAACCATTACCTATTCCAAAAAAAACATGGGATTTGATCGTCATGGATTTTGTATTGAGATTACCAAAGACACAAAAGGGGAATGATTCTATCTATGTTGTAGTCGATATATTTTAAAAAATGGATCATTTATTTCTTGTAGGAAGACTAGTGATGCGACTAATATTTCCAATCTATTTTTTTTTCAAAAATAGTGAGACTACATGGTCTACCCATAAGAATTATTTCAGATCATGACACAAATTTTGTAGGTCATTTTTGGAGAAACCTATGGAAGAAGTTGGGTATGAATCTCATTTTTATCTCAACCTATCACTCACATATTGATGGTAAAAAATAGGTAGTGAATAAGAGTTTGGGGAATATTTTGAGGAATCTTGTGCATGAAAGTCCTAAGCATGGGACCAGATGCCTGCTCAGGATGAATTTGCATATAATGACTCACCAAATAGGATAACATGAATAATTCAATTCTAGATTGTGTATGGAATGCATCCAAGAGGAGTATATGAGCTAAGAGATTTGGGAAAGAAGGAATTAAGGAGTGCTAATGGTCAGGATTTTTCTATAATCCTATAAGAGCTGCAGGAAAGTGTCAAGCAAAGATTGCAAGAGTGCAATGGTAAATATAAACAGAGGGTAGACATGAAAAGGAGACAAGTGGATTTTTAAATTGGTGATTTGGTCATGGAATATTTGAGGAAACAAAGGTTTCCAGTGGGAACTTACAAAAAACTGATCTTTTAGTACTTATTATGTTGGCCCATAGAGCATATTTTAAATGGATATGCCATGCTTTCTTGTTTTCAGTCAAAACCTTTTTTATCACGATAATCTGGCTTTTGTTAGATGATTCAACCAGACCATTACCATGTGGATAGTAAGTCGTGGAGTGTCCTAGTATGATGTTATATTTTTGGCAAACATTCATCATGGCCATTGACTTAAATGCTTGTGCATTATCAGTGACTATCTTTCGAGGACAACGAAACCTAGATAAAATATTATCTTTCAAAAAACCGATTACTACCAAATCAATTGCACTTCTTGTGGGGATAACTTCCACCCATTTAGTGAAATAATCACTAGCAGTTAGGATCCATTTTTTTTGTGTGCTGGAGTGTGGATGAATTTCTCCAATGAAATCAAGTCCCTGTTGCTGAAATGGGGCTTCAGTTTTAATTGGAATAAGTGGAAAAGCTGGGACCTTCTGCTTTTCTATGAACAACTAACAAGGGACATAATTTAGGACTTTAGTGTTCACCTCTGTGAACAATTTGGGCCAGTAATATCCAGCTCTTAAGATTTTATAAGTTGTTTCTTGCCACACATGATTCCCTCCACACACTCTGACATGGAATTCATCCATAACCCCTTCTATTTTAGTTTCGACTAAACACCTCAGTAGGAAACCCAAGGGGTCTTTCCAATACAATTTAGCATCTATGATACAATACTTTACAGCATGTAACTTTAGAATCCTAGCTTTAGAGGGGTTTAACTCACTAGGACATTGAAGCGTGAGTAGGTAATGGACGATGTCATGATACTAGGCCGAAGTATAAAACTTGTCTTGAATTTTGGTTGTAGGTGAATTGACATCAAGCTCGCTTATTTCCAGAAATTCCTCGTTCTCTGCAACTGATTTATCCCAAGTGCTTTTGAATTCGATTCGACAAGTAATTTGGACAAACCCTGACCTTTGATCATTTTAGTTGGTTTGACTTCTAGGTCAAACTCCTGGATCTTAGCTAACCACCTTCCTCTTCTTCCATCATTGTCTAGTGGCACCAGGATATCTTTAACAGAGCTAGAGGGTACATAATCAATTATCTTTGAGTGCAACACGTAAGTTATGAAAGCCTTGAGAGCTTTCACCATTGCATAGGCATGTTTCTCTAATGTATCATATTTCAACTCAGCATCTCTGAGACTTTTTCTAAAAAACACAATAGGCCACTCAAAACTTTCCTCGTTTTTTTGTAACAATACAGGTGCGATAATATGTTCTAAAGCAAAAGAAAAAATCAAAAACTCTTTTGTGTAATTTGGGCTTGCCAAAACCGGTGCTTCACTTATTACTTTCTTGATGCGTTGAAATGACACTTTGGCTTCACTATTCCATCTCACCTCACTGTCCTTTTTGAGCATATATGTTATCAATTTTACGATTTCAACAAAGTTAGGGATGAATCTCCTCAAGAAATTTTTTTTTCCTAAAAAAGACTGAATTTCCTTTACATTTCTAGGAAAATTTGTAGTATCTATTGCCTCAACCCTTTTTGGATCAATTTTGATTCCATATTTAGACATGATATGGCCCAAGAGTTTACCTTCCTGCATTATGAAATGAGATTTCTTGGGATTGAGTGACAAACCAAATTTTCGACATTTCTCAAAGGTTTGTTTAAGGTGAATTAGATGTTCTACATGAGATTTAGAGAACACAGTCAGTTCATCAAGATAGATAACAACGAACTTATCTCTTTCACCCATGAAAACGATATCCATGGATCACTGAAAATTTGCCCCTGCATTCATTAAAGCAAAAGGCATTTTATCATAAATAAAAGTACCCCAAGGGGTAGTGAAAGCAGTTTTTTCTTTATCGTCTTGATGCACCACGATCTGATTGTAACCTGAAAAACCATCAATCATAGAAATTATGTTATCTCCAACTACTTTTTCTAAAACGTGATCCATCTTAGGTATAGGGATGATTTTAAGGATGGTAATTTATTTTAAAATGTGGAAACCTTGGCGAATCTTACTAATCCTTCATATGCTAAGTATAAGTGTTTGGCGATATTTTTGTAAAAATATTCAAATTTCTAAGGATTTTATATAGCTTTTATAAAATTTTGGCGATATTTAAGGTAAAATAATTTTTTCCTACAGAATTTGGGTGAATCATTTTTAAAACAGAGAATCTCTTTTTTGGCAAAACCATGGAAAATTAGCTCATGAGCGAAATTTAGCCCCTAAAATCATCCATGCTTAGGTAATGGGTAATTATCTTTGAGTGATGATTGATTCAGGTTTCTGAAAGAGACACGCAGTCTGATCTCACCATTTTCTTTCTCACTGGAACTGAATTAGCTACCCACTCAGAGTATCTCAGTGGGACTATGATTTTAGCATCCAGGAGTTTTTTTACTTCTTTTTCTATCACCGGTAATAAGATTGGGTTAATATACCTTAGTTTCTACCTAAAATGTTTGACGCTTGGTTTTAGTGGAATTTTATGTTCCATAATAATCGTATCATAAGTTCTCAACTCGTCATAAGACCAAGCAAAAACATCTTTGTATTTTTTAAGAAACTCAACATATTTACTTTTGATTTCGGGAGACAGGTACCTGGATACTTTAACTAATCTAGGAGTCTCTTCGGTACCTATATTGCAATCTTCGACCTCTTCCGACTGAGGCTGTAAGGTAGTCTTCAAAGGGATGTCATCGTGATTAAAGAGCCTTTCTAAGGGAATCAGTCCCTTGGGTATTTGATTATTTTTTAAAGTAAGCATATGGTGATTAGTGATTTTATCCTGGAACTCTTGGGGGTCTTCCCCTTCTTGCATGATCCAAATAGGATCATTTTGGTTCTCTTGGTCATCATGCGTTTCATCGAACTCATCTACTGTTTCTAAAAAAATTCGGAGTTGTTCATCATCCTCAAAGACTTGCCAATGTTGTATGTTATTGGGCATGGGAGGCCTATGTCTCATTTGTATATGATACTTTAATTTGAAAGCAGTGGGAGGTGCGAAAGTCGAAGAATCTTTGGCTAAAGCATCCGCATGTTGATTTTATGCTCTCAAGATGAAGTGAATATTAACAGTGGAGAAAAAAAATTAAATTAGGTCCCAAACACAATTTCGATATGACCTTAACCTAGGATGTTTGGATTGGTACTGGTGATTAACTTGTTTCACGATCAACTCTGCATCACCAAAAACTTCCAAGATTTTAATTTTCATTCTCCTAGCGGCCTCTAACCCTAAAACTAGAGATTTGTACTCACATACGTTATTAGTGTGGACAATGTTCCACTGTAGCCTATAAGAGAAAGGGATAACAAATTGGTTATGAGGTGCCACAAACATTTCTCTAGCCCCAGCTCCAAGATAAGATGAGGCACCATCAAAAAACATTTTCCAAACACCAGTGCTATATACATCATGTTCTATTTGTTCTTTTTCTTTTTTATTTCCTATACAACTTTCTTCTATACACACATCAACATCATCATCTATAGATAATATACAATTACCTAAATCCTGATCAACAATATATAGAGGATAATTATTTGGGCTGAGAGGGTCACTAACCATAAATGCTAACCTGGTTTCCCTGTACAATTGCGTGAATTGTCTCCGAAAACTGGAATTGTTGTGTACGTCATATCAAGTTGAAGGGAACCTCCAAGTTTAGCACCCCAGGACCGGGACAAGAGCATGCCATATTTTGGGGGTATATCTGCGACAACCACATCCATTAAAACGCTTTTTACAGGTACCTGTGCAAGGTTTACAACTAAGTCCTTTATCATTCCTATACACTTGAATTTCCTCGAATCAAAAGAATATAAATCTCCATAAGGCCTGGTGATTTCAAGGTCGAGTCTGTCCATGATTTCTTTAGGCGTCACATTGTGAGAGGCCCCATAATCTAACATGCAGTTATGGAGCAGATGGTCGAAAATAATCAAAGTGATGTAGAAAGGGGCAACAGTGTCTCTGGCACCTTCAAAGTGTGGGCCGAAAATTATGTTAGGCTTATCATCTTCTAAGTCAATAACATCAGCCTGACTTTCATTTTCCGAAAAGCTAATCATTTTTGCAATTTGTTTTCAGTATATCAGGTTTTTGGCTAGTTCAACGAGGGGAATAGGTATTTTGATCTTATTGATTTCATTCTCTAGATTAAAACTTCCAATGGTTTTATCGATTTCCATGGTTTGAGTCTCCAACCCTTTCTTTTTATCCTTCCTTGGTTGAGGGGCCTTTGCTTCGGTAATAGGGGTGTCTAGTTTCTGCATTCTTAAGGGTGGCGTTTCCGCTATCTTTGTTTTAATAGACTGTATGTTAGTAGTCTTAGTCCCTTCAGTCTGTTTTTCAGTGTTTTTTGAAACTGCTTTGTCAGTTTCAACCCTCAGCAGTATCTTTTTAACTGGAGCGGTTGTGGAAACCATGTTTCTAGGTATTAGGTTGTACTTCTGGTGGATTTTGACCAATATACCGTCCACTATTCCCTGATAGGTCATATCTTCTGAAACCCTGTTGTTATTGTTACTCTCAGTCCTATACTCTGTATTCAAAGACTTTTTGTAATCTTGTTTTTTTATATAGGGTTGTAAGCAGTCATCGCCAAGATTATTCATATCCTCTTCTAACTCCTCGAAATCCTACACATCTTGTCCTCCTATAAAGTTTTCTCTTTTAAAAGGGGTTTGGATTTTTTGATCTACATTCTTAATTTTTTTTTGGAGGTTTTGAGGATTAGGGTTCTTCCTGAACTCCTTTCTAGGGTAATGTTCATTCTTAGCTTGATCTAGTTCCATTATCAATGTTTTATTTGACAGTTCTTTGATGATTCTAGCCATATCATCTATTTTTGCTTCTGAAGATCTTCCTGATCTAGGGGGTCCTCCTTGCTCCTTGTATCTCCTGATTTCTTTGTTTCCAGTCTCAAATTTGGTTTTCATATTCCCCAATGCCATCATGTTAGATTCGATTTCCAAGGTGTCATCTTGCATCTTGGTGAGATCTAATGATCTTCTCTCCCTTAATAATAGGGTGAAGTTGGGGTCAAAAGCTCCAACAAAAGTCACTTTCACTGCAGGTTGTGAGGGTTTGACCTCGGTTGGGATCTTGTTGTACAATTTATTGAATCATTGGGTAAACTCAAGAACTGATTCAAAGTTTTTCTTTCAAAGAGCCCCAAATTCGGTTGGATAATAAAGATGGTCTTTCCATTCACCCCACTGTCTGATAAAAGCATTTTCAAGTTCATCATATGACGATATAGATCTAGCTACTAGGCCTCTAAACCAGGTTCTTACTTTCCCTTCAAAGGTTTGAACCAAAAGTCTGGAGTAAACATCTTCATGTTCCAATCCAAGAATGTCAGTGAATTGATTGAAAAAATTTATGTGTTTAGTTGTCATTAAATCTCCCTCTCCCGTGAACTTGGGTAGGTTTTTCATGTAATTTTCTGGTAAATCATGGAAAGGGACTGGTAGAACCAGAGGGGGATATCTTGTATTAACCTTTGCAAATATCCGAGGAGGTGGTACTTGGCTGCCTGCTCCTCCTCCTGGACCATCTGCAGCTGTACCTCCTGCCACGACCATTGTGGATTTAGCGATTAAAGTTTGGGGGTTATAAGGAAGGGTTTTAAGAAATCGGTTATCGATGGGGAGGAAACTTAAGAAAAATGAGCTTGGGGAATGTGGACTAGTTCCTTCAGAATCACAGGGTGAAAATATAGGAGAATCAACAGAAGTTGAGTCAAGATATATAGCATAATTGTTTGATTTTTGAGAGGTGGGAAATCGAACCTCGAGAAGCGAGGGAGAGTCGGTCGAAACAGGAAGTGAGGTAGATATTTTTTCTCTATTGATGTGGGAAACGACTGAGAAAGCTTCGGTCTTAAAAATAGGCATAACCAAATCTGATTCAGGGGTTGTAACTTTATCAGTGGAGTATTCCCCGTAAGGGGGTGGAATACTTGATTGACCGTGTTGATATTTAGAGTCATACTGTGTAAATTTAGGTTGATAATTTTTATTTGTCGATGAGGTAATCTGTCGAAAGTATCTTCTTGATTTTAGAATTTTTTCTGGGTCGAAAAAAGGTGAAATATGCTTGTCGTCTGGATTCTTCCTGGTGTTATTTTGGTTAAGAGCCAGTTTAAACAATGTGGAGTCGCCAAGTGAAAGATAAAGGTAGCCTTAGAAGGTTTTCAAACTTTGTTCACTATCAAAGAAGGAAAATGTCAATTTCGTTCTTCCCAAGGAAAAATCTTTGTTTCTTCGTTCCCCAACAACGGCGCCAAAAATATGTTGTTCTTGAGTTTATACTTTAAGGCTCTAAAGTATATTGTCAAGGCATCTGAAAAGATAGAGGAAGTTGAGGATAGAAAAAATCAATGATAAAAAGGTGAGGACTATAGTTGGTTTCTCAACTGTCTCTGTCGAAATTCCAAATTTTCTTGAATGTTGATATCTCTCTCCATTATTACCCATTAACGTTCTAACTCAACCCGGTTATTTGCAGTTTGTAAGATAGTGTTAAATAAATTTAGAGCGATGTTGGTTTGATCCGAAAGATCGGGTTCGATGTTAGGCTGCCTTGAAACTGGTACTGTCATGAAGGATAAAGGTAAAGAAAATACAATTCCATGTTTTCTTTCTAGGCTTCGTTATCTCTATTTCACAATGTAAAGAGAATGATTTTAAAACACAAATTAATAGGATGACTAAATTTAAGGTTGTTTCTTGTATCCGAGTTAAATTTAAAGGAAACGAAACATGCATGATATGAGGAAAAACATAAAGCTGTTAACAAGGTGAGGCATCAATTGAAGAGGAATCTCACGTTGTAATAGAAGACTATGAAACAAGAAAAATATTAATGAAGCATATGATATTGAAATGTAAACATTTATAGGTATTGTATCTGTTGATAACCGATATAGAGGAAAAACTATAAATAATTTAAATAACAAGAATAATAAATTCCACGGTAGAGGTTGTACTAAATTGTAGCCAAGCATTCATCAATTAGATATATGAAAGAAAGATGAAAACATATGGGAACACATAACTCAGACTTGACAAAATATGGAATCTTCAATCTGCATTTGTATTAATTCAGAGTCTCTTGAAAATTACTTCGTCACTTTGTTCTTTTAGAGAAAGAAAAAAGACCCTTTTTCAGTCCTCTCTCCTTGTATTTATACAAGGTCATCAATACTTGATGGTTAGCAATCTCCTACTTTTTAGGAGAAAGATAGTTACAAAACTGCAACCTTAACCGTTGCACGATTAACTTTAGTTTGTCTATCATTTCAATAGTATAAGGTTTCAAATGATACTTCATTGTTTAGTTGAAGTCTCTCCCTCCTTTGATGCTATACATTCAATACATTTCTCCTGAAAATAAACAAAAGTTCGAGGAGGTGTCGGGAGCTCCTTAGTTTCAAACAGATAAAACTTTCTTTGGACCTTTGGAAACTGGTCTTCAAAACCTTTATCGGCAAACCTGATCACTTGCAACTTTAAATTTGGTTGTACCAGCCATATGTCTAGTAGGTTGGCATTGATTTCCTTCATCTCTGAAATTTCCGCCTGAATCTCCTTCAAGCTCTCTTTGCAGTTCAACTGTTGTTTCACAATTTTTATCTGTCCTAGTGGCTCAGAGCAATCATTTATTTCAATACCTAACTCTTTCTTATCCAAAGAATAAAATATTCCCACATAGTCATCTTTGATTTCTTTGACTATCTTCTTATTTTCGGATATGTTTGTTTCCCATACCTTGCGCATGATGTCTCCTCTTATCTGTTTTGTGAGAGAAAGATTTAGGTTTGTCGACATCTCTCTGTTTCTTGAACATGCAACTTCTTTTTGGAAGGTATTCCTTGCTGCTTTAGCCTCCTTTTCCAGTAAAATAATATTATCAAGGGATTTGCTTACCTCTTGAAAGTAATTCTGGATCTCTATTTTGGAGATTAATTTATGTTGCTTGGCTTCTATCTTTGTATGTGCTTCCAGCGAGAGGGTCTGGAAAGCCTTTAAGTCAACAACCTCACCTTATGTCAAATTTAACTTAGCCTGCAGCTACTTTACAAGATCCTTTTGTTGAGTAACCTGCACCTGACTTGCTTGTATCCTCTGGTTCATTTCATCTAGGCTTGATTTGAGTGATTGAATTTCTTTCCTTTCAATAGATTTGGCCTACTCCAAGATTTTATTCACCTCTTCTCTAATGTTTTTCTCAACATTCTTTAATTGGTCTTGCAATTGAGCTATTATGTGGTTACTCTTTTTTATCCTTGTTCTCATGTTTTCCATAGTAAAAAGGTTTGTTGTTTCCATGGCTCCCATGGAGCCTACTACCTCTGTAGCGAAATCCTCCTCTTCCAAATTCTGGCCATCTACCAAGACCCTATGCTTATTCACCATACCCCCCTCTCTCATAGACATCTCTTGTTTTAGAAAAACCTTCCTCTTTTTGCTGAAAAAATAATCAGAAGGAGGGATCTCATCTCTGGAGATAGGGGTGAGATCACTAAGATACATGGCTCCCATCTGTGGGAGTCCAAAGGCAGAACGTAAATGGGTTGAGGAAGCTATGGGACTTCCTAGATCTGTAGATCTTGTTTCTCTTATGGCCTTAGGTATATTGACATCAAAAATAGATGATGAAGGGGGAGTGGTCTTACTGGACTCATGAGGTGTCCCAGACCTCCTCTCTATTTTCGTCTCTAGATTTTCTGTCTGTAAGGCCTCTTTATTTTACGAAGACCTTTCAGTCTCCTGTGGAATTTCCTCGGGATTGAATTTATCATGTGATTCTTGTCCGAAGCTTGGATGAGTATCCTCTTGTTCCTAAGGAAGGGTGATTTCTTCTCCTAGTAGTACTTTGGGTAGACCACTCTGTCTATGCTTTTGGAAGGTCTAAAAACTAACTTGCAAGTCAGACGACAATGTTTGTACCCTCTCCAACAACTCCTCATAGGTCCTAGTCCCTTTGAACATGTCATCAAAAGGGGACTCCTCATGTTCATAAGCCTTCATATTACAGTGGGCCATGTGATTTCCCAATAACTGGTAAGGGTTGTATTTCCTGTGTTCAAGGTCTACCAACTTGACCTCCACCAGCGCTGCCACTTCAACTTTGCAATGACCCAAGTTGAGTAGTGATAATTTCCCAATCTGAATGGGAAAAACCGGCCAAGACTTTTTTTGAGCCATCTTTAGTTCTATCCCAATTCCACCTATTACTATTTGATGATCTATCTCCCTACACACCAGTATGTCAGGGAGGAATTTTGGGAGTGCGTGTGGAGGGATTGAACATCCGAAAACTCTGATGTAGGAGAAATTATTCTCTATAAACCAGTCAGCAACTGCACTGAGGCTTCCTATGACCAACTTTGAAATGTGGGGAGGTGCACAGTCATACAGTATCTGATGTAGTGGTATCACCATGAAATGACAGATTTCATAGAATGACCCCTTGGTGTTTTCTTCCCAAATTTTAGAATGATATTCATGAATAGGTTCCGGGTAAGTCAGATTCCAACTCCAATTCATCAAAGGGAATGATTTGTGAATCATATAGCATCCATGATGTATGAAAACATATAAAAGGATATTGTTTGGCCTTTGGATCTTGCAGTCTGATATTCCATGACCTCCTACGCTATGTTATCGAATAAAATCTTATTCCAATTGAAGCTGTAACCTTCTGTTGCCTCATGCAAAAGAGGTACCCCTTCTGCAGGGAAATGGGTAGGAATTTTCTTCCTGAAAAGTCTACATAACATCATTGCCACATAGACCATATTCTCATTTAATGAGGTTGTGGTGTAAATACCATGTGTGTCGGCCCTGAATTTGGTTGTGTGTCTCCACCAGTCTTTGATTATGCCAGGATACGTTTGGTCTGACTCAAAACATTCTTTCCTTTGAAACTCACTCATGAAATCTTTATTATAAATATACTTGGGAATTGGAGACAATTTATACATTACTTGTATATGCTCTAGACTGAAAGAGCCAATGACGACCCCTCAACTATATAGAATGATTCTCGTCTGCATGTTTGTTCGCTCTAAGGCCCAACTGATCATTTCATTATAAGTCATGAGTCACGACCGCGTAGCTACTTTGTGAAGATCAGACTCCGCTATGTCTCAGATTTTGTTGTCAGCATCATGAGGGAAATTCTTAATTTCATAATCCAGAGTTTAAAAAATTTGCCTCTAGGATTTGATGGAATCGATGGAATGGGATATTGTATCAGATACAACGTCTTCGTCTGGACTCGATCTTTTTGCAACTTCTTCACTTCTCTTGGGTGCCTTCTTAGGTGCCATGATGTTTTCACTGGACCAGAAACCTATTTACAGAGGAAGTATGTATAAAACTAGATGAATGCGACTTGCTACAGATGTAAAGGATAAGAATGAAGTTCGAAACATAGGACCTTTATTAACCCTAATTTTTTGTTATAACAAGCGTACAGACACATGCAATGAAAAATTAATTCTTTAATGGAAAGATATGCCTGAAGATACGCTTTCACGTCAAAAAATATCTCCATTTATCCATTATTAATATTGTCGTATATCGGCAATTTCAAAATTGGAGTTTCGAAAATCGTTGCCTTCCTCAATTCCCGAAATGTGAAAAGCAGCTTAGTTATCACTAATCCTGTTTTGAAAACAACTTAACCTTAATCTTAGACTTAGTTTAAAGAAAATGCAATTTCGCATTTCGAAACTTTGGGGATCCTATTGTTAGGAATTGCGATGGGATTAGTGAGGCGCTAATCATTCGTATTAATGCTTTAATTAATCAAGGTTAATGATTAATTATTTTTTTTACTTTTCGGAAAATCAAGGATCGGGAGTTCGAAGGTTGAGAGTTCGAAAATGCTTTAGTAGAAAGAAACTCGAATAGTGAAAGATTAAAGGAAAGATTATTGTGTTTAGGAGTTTAATTAATTACGGATTAAAGAGTACTTTGTGGAAAGCGACAAAAAATGTAACATTTATTTCTTNTTTTTTTATTTTTTTTAATATGTTAAACGGTTTCAAGATTTTGGCATTGGGAAATTGGGATGGTTGAAGATCATACCTAGAGAAAAACTGAATCTCAAAACCCGAAAAGGAATGGAATATTCTGACTCCCTTTTTTGGACTAAGGGCAGCTCGATGAATTAGGAAAAGATGAAGCTTCATTTTTAAAGGGTAGAAAAATTTAAACTTCGTGTCAACACCTTACAATATCCTTCCACTGTACGCGATCTAACGACTGAGAATGATTTTTGAGGTTCTTAAATCAATGATCAGCGTTGACTTTGGCCTTCGGTGCTTCAGACAGTTTGTTGGTGGTAGAACCCTCAAAGATCATATTCCAGGAGTGACACAGTTGTTGACGTCACTTGTTGACGTGACACTGGTTGAGTGGTTTCCACATGTCACCTAGATTTATGACTTACGTATACCTAAAGTACCAATGAGACCTTGAAAATTTTCATCATCTGATTGGGTTACGTGTCCTTGTTGATGTCACTATTGATGACATCGACTCTCAATGTGTGTTCTATGGGTATTAATTTTGTGACTTCAGAACTTCGACCTTCGGATGAATTTACATGTTCTCAACCCATTTTCGCCGAAGTGGTCAGCGCTGAAGTTTGACCACTACTACCTTGGAACAATCTGAATAGATCAATGGTCGAGGGGTTTTCTAGATCTGGCGGTTGACGGGATCTTGTGAATCTGGGGATTCATCCTTGGTCTTTGCTTATCCTATCATTCTATTTTATATAGATCAGACGGTCAATATGACTCCTGAAATATTTCTCAGATTGGATGAGTCATGTCCACTCCAGGAAATTTGTGGCTTACACTGTCCTTCCACTAAACTCAATCTGACATTCTTGGTTTGTCCCAAAATGTTACATCAGTGGACAATATTCCTCCTCGATTCTTTTGTAGTTTTACTGTGGGGATTTTTAATCTTGATCATATTTCTGCAATACACTTTCCCTTGTGATATTTTGGTTTTGTACTTGTATTACAACTGATCAAGATCATTGATCTGTTGGGAATTTGATCCTGATAGTGTTTATGTATTGCACTTTCCCTTATGATCTTTTTAATAATTATTTGTGCAATCCTTATGTACATGGATCTCTGCCTGCTCTGATCTCATGCAATCTAATACACTGCCTCTCATGAGATTTTGGTATATTCATTTGCATGTTGTTTATAAAAACTCATCATCACATCATGATGGCATCGGCTATTGACATCAATGACAATATGTCCAACATGTAATAGGTGTAGACAAAAGTGCTACACTCGACAAGTTCATTCTGTACCACATGGACTTTATGAAAAAATGGATTGATTTGTATGATAAAAAGAGAGAAGAAGTGTTAGAAGCAAGGAGATGATTTAATAGATTGAACCCAAGGAATACCCCATTTCCTACTGATATCCAAGAGGAATGGGGCAAAGTTTGCACACTAGAATGGGTTACTGAACAAATTCAAAATCAAATAGAAGATGCAGGTATAGATTTAATCATAACAAAAGATGAAATCAACATGTTTAGAGGATCTGAAAGAAAGGTATAGTTGGAATTTTACAAAATGTTGTTTCCTTACGTTTTTGACACTATTAACTATTTTAATATCTTTCATTATATTTGTTTTAACCAAAATAAACGGTCTTTCACAAGAAAGGAAATATCCATCAATGTGGTCATATGGCCGACATTGTCGTGTAGAACATGTAGATGTAAAGAGATAATCCTTTGATTGTGGAATCATGGTTGACTTCAAGCAATCTAGTCGATCAAGCTCGAAAGATAAGAATATTATTGAAGGAAATCTACAATATGTTGGGAAAAAACAAGAAATTATTGAGTTGGATTACTGCTCTTTTAAATGTTGCATCTTTAAGTGTAGATGGTATGAATCATTTGAGAGAACATGAAGACATGATACCCATAGTGGATTGTTTTCTATAGATTCCTCAAGGTTCCTACCAGAGGATAATGATCCTTATGTTCTACCAATTCATTGTGAGCATTTATTTCTTTAACTCAAACAAGAAGTGCTAGTGATCAATAATCTATTAATACATGTATGTATGTATGTATGTATGTATGTATGTACTCGTTCATGTGCAGGTATTTTTCTATGAATATATTATGGACCCGAAATGGATGTTTGTCATACATTACGATCTAAGATTAAGTCATGTATTTGACGATGCATTAGTGGATATTGAGAAAAACAATGATGGCCAACAAAATGAGAGAAAGGGATTAGAGAATATCGAAGAAATTGACATCCATGATGATGTTGAAGATAGTTATGTTCAGGCACAAGAAGACAACAATCCAGAGTTAGATGATGTTATGGAAGACAACAATATAGATGGTATAGAAAATGATGATCCAAATACATATGGTAACAATATGGATGGTCTACAATCAAATTTCAATGATGATGAAGATGATGTAGGTCAAGATGAGGATGATGATAATATTAACTACTTGAAATATCATATGAGCATTGGCAATGATACACTAGATGACATTGTTGCAGACAATGATGTTAATGACCAAGACTTCTAAATTTTCAGAATTATTTGTAATCCGTGTTTAAAAAATTATGATTCTTATGGCCTAAAATTTGAAATGGTTCAATATTGTTTGTGTCAATACAAATTACCTATTGCAATATCCTTAAAGTGTTCACCATTTTTACATCTAAATGTGTAAAATAAGTTTCTTTTTTCATTTCCTTTATTTTATGAAATTTAGACAAAAAGTAGGCATTAAAGATAAATTTTTAACATAAATTACAGGAAGTTGTAACTTCTAGTAATATCTATGTGGTTTATATACTTGCAGGATTTCTAGGAAAATTATGAGACATGTGGCATGATACTTGATTTACATGGATGGAAAAATACCTATCCTCTTCCATAAAGAGGCTCCACATGTGTGAAGTCAATGTTGGTCAAACTCAACCACTTATGTAGGAAAATTTAATAAATTAAAGCTCAATTTTAGTTTCCTAATATTTCATATAAAAACATGAATATTCAATCTCAATGATTTCACTTGGTCTTAAAACCCTCCCATTTCATCAATGCATTCACCTAGTCTAACCATGTAAAATTTCAATGCATACAGTCACATTTTGAAGAAATTTCAACGTTGGCCCATTCATTGCTCATTGTGCTAGGTCGGTTGATGACATTGCATATGGGTGTGTTGGAAGACATTTCAAGAGAGTTCTAACCAAGATTATGTAGATGGAAATGACAAATGATGAAAATGAGACCACATAATGAAGGTTCATGCAAACATGGAGGATGTTGAAGATTATGCAGGGAAGTCATGAATCCTTGAGTCTTGAAACCCTTACATACCTTCAAGTCAAGTGTCTTGTCTAACCATGTCAAATTTTGACACATAGAGGCACAGTTTGAATAAATTTCAACGTTGGCACCATTCACTGCTCACCATGTGACATCGGTGGATGACATTGGTGATGAGAGTGTTGGAATACATTCCATGACATTTCAAGAGAGTTTCAAAAAATATTCTATAGATGGGAATGAGGAATGATGGCAATGAGACTGCATGATGAACATTGATGCAAACATGGACTATCTCAAAGATTATGCAAGGACATCAGGCATCCTTGAGTCTTGAAACCCTCGCATACCATTAAGGCATGTGTCTACTCTAACCATGTCAAATTTTGATGCATACAAGAACAATTTGAAGAAATTTAAACATTCACCCCATTCATTGGTCACCGTGTGACTTCAATGGATGACATTGGTGATGGGCGTGTTGGACGTCAAAAACATTCCATGACATTTCGAGAGAGTTTCGACAAATTTTCTATAGATGGGAATTATGACAATGAGACTACATGATAAACATTGATGCAAACATGGACGATATCAAAGATTATGTGAGGACATCATGAAATATCCTTCAATCTTGAGACCCTTGCATACTATCAATGCATGTGTCTAGTCTAACCATGTCAAATTTCAATGCATGCAGGAACAATTTGAATAAATTTCAACATTGTCTCCATTCATTGCTCATTGTGCGACATTGGTGGATGAGATTGGTGATGGGCATGTTGGAAGACATTCTACCATGAAACTTCAAGAGAGTTTTGACAAAAAATATGTAGATGTGAATGACAAATATTGAAAATGAGACTGCATGATGAACGTTGATGCAAACATGGATGATCTCAAATATTATGTGAGGACATCATACATCCTTGAGTCTTGAATCCATCACATACCTTCAAGGCATGTGTCTAGTCTAACCATGTCAAATTTCAACACATACAGGAACCGTTTGAAGAAATTTCAACGTTGGCCCCATTCACTAGTCACCATGCAACATCGGTGGATGACATTGGTGATGGGCGTGTTGGAAGACATTCCATGAATTTTCAAGAGAGTTCTGAAAAATCCATAAATACCCTAACCCCTAAGCCATTGACCCTTAAAGCCTTAATCCCTAATCCCTAAACCCTTAAGTCGTCAACCTTAGTTAATCATTAATCCCTTAACACAAAATCCCTAAATCCCCTAACCCCTAAGTCATAAACCTTTAAACACTTTAACCATAATCCATAATCCCTTAATCCATAAAAACCTATGCCATAAGCACTTAAATATTAATCCCCTAGCCCATAATCCCTAAGCCATTAACCATTAAACTACCTAACCTGTAAGTGCCAAATCCCTTAGCTCTTGACCCTTAATCCCTTAATCCTTAACCCTTATTCCCTTAACCCTTAATACATGTACCCAAAAACCCTAAATTCCATAATCCTCAAATCCCCTATCTACTTAACCCCCAACACCTCAACCAATTGTCTATTTAGGCACATCCGACGCAAAATCTAGCACTAACTCGGGCACAAAATCTGGTGCAAAATATGGCACTAAATTCAGCTCTAAATACGACATTATATCCGGTGCTAAATCTGACGCTAAATCCGACGTTATTTATGGCTCTATTTCTGGTGCTATTAACACCTTAATTTTTTGTTCGACACCAGAAATAGTGCCATCCTGGTAAATGACGCTGACTTTTTCAAAAAATTGGAGAAAAATACACTAAAACAATCTTTGGAAGCAAAAAAGGGATTAAATCACAGGGATTTGTTGCAGTGTCCATAGTTGGATCTATATGCTTATACTGATTTTCCTCCAATTACAAGGCTTCGACTTGAGTTTGGAAATTTTTTTTCCTTAATGGATACTTTAAAAGTGGCAATAATGAATTAGAAAATAAGTGTCTATGTTGCATATCTGTGATAGGATACTTCAACTTACCTTTTAGTCTTTTGAACTTCTGATCAACTTCCAAAATTGATTCTCCTGGATTTTGTTTGATCTCTATCATCGCATTCATGAAATGATCTTCTGTGATAGTTGCATGCACTCCTTGTGGATTGTTTACTGCAAGACCCATATACCAGTCTAGCACTCGGTCTCTGAATGTGATTTCCAACTATGCAGATTTTGTATCTTCATCTGTGATCTTTGTAGTTGCTCGGATCTTCTCACAAATAAACAAATTCTTATCTGGGTCCTCATATTGATATTATGGTAGCTACATGAGGTATTAACCTCCATGTATAACCTTTGACTATAATTGAATATTCCAGAAGTAAGAGAAACCCTAAACAAATGTGTAAAAACTCTAGAAGACAAGTCATCTTAGTAGAATAAATAATATCAATGTATTATCTTCCATAAAGACAAGTCGGCCTAGACAAGTGACAAGAACCACTAAAAATAGGATATTCTCTATCTCATTTGTACACACTCACTTCACTCACTCTCTCGAGTATAGCGCAAGTCTGGAGCTGCAACTACAACCAAGGAAGGGGCATATGTTGGGGTGATTCTTAGTCTCTCTCTCTAGCGCTATCTAGCCTAAGATATGTGCCCTACCTTCTAGTATCTCTTGGTGGTATTCTTGGTGGCATTCTTGGTGGTATTCTTGGTGGTATCCTAAGAAGTACAACTACAACTGTTGTAGTTGAGTATTTTTCTTGTTTTGTGGTTGTGGAGACTCTCTCTCTCTCTTGTGCACTACCCTTGGAGAAGATGTTATCTCCTTGTCTTATGTTGTTGTTGCAGTTGGATGGTGTTTTTTGGTTCCATCTCATGATATTGTTGCATCTAGGGTTTATCTGTTCATACTAGTGTGTCTTTCTGAAATCATTTTATCTAATAAAGGTTAAGGTGCTCAGGGGTGGTTACATGCCTATGGTTGGGTGAAAATAGTGATATTTTATATGGTAAAATGAGAACATTGAATATTTTAATAGGTTATGGGCCCACCCTATCTTCAGAACAATCTATCTGTTGGAAGGTAGATTGACTGTTCCTTGTCAAGCTCATTGTAGCACCAGTTGCAGCTGCAATTAGGGTTTTTTATTTTGTAGTTGCAGCAAACCCTAACCTAAATTCTTAAGAACTTTTAGTGAAGCATTGGACCTAATTTTTGGGTATTATAGTGTGCCCTATCCTAGCTCACCCTCTGGTTCCCTCAGCCAACAAAAATATCAAGTTTGAATTCTTGGTCAAAGTCAAAGGTTGACTTTTGGTCAAAGTTGAAATTTCAGGCTTTTGATCTTGTTCTAATCATTGAACATTTTTTATTAAGTTTCTAACCTCTTCTTGTCAAGATGGTGTCTAGTTTCATATTAGAATACAAGCTAAACGATGCTACAAATTTCAAAGGTATGCACTTGTATATGCTTTTCAAGTTATATCATCCAGCAAAGCATGAGTGTGTTTGTCGGGGATTTGCAAGAGACCTTGTCCAAGAAGTGATATTGAATTCAATACATTCAGAGGAACAATTTCACCCTTCCTAGTAATTTAGACTCCAGGTTCCATGTTTGATTGATAAAATTGTGAAGTTTCAAGTTGCACATATCAAGTTTGACTGTTGTTACAGTACAAGTAAACACTATAGTTGTGACAAAAATATTTTAAAGGTTATATGACTTATAGGTATAATTGGTTGTATGTAAGTACTATTGATATAGATGCTTATTTCACTTGTTTGAAAAATGAACTAACATCTCCTTTAGGAGATATTTCTTTTTTTTTCTCTCGGGTAGGTCACCTTGGTAATTCAATGATGACTACCATCCTTGTTACCATAGATATGTTCTAATGAAAATGCTATTGGAAATACTTTTTTTTTTTTTGTTCTTGTTCCAGGAAGGTCGCATGTGATAGCTCTAAGAAGGAGCTACAATGACATTTGCAAACATGAAGCAGATGACTCCATCAAGTGGTGCGGTAGGTGATCTCACCAAGTACCAATTCTAAAGGAAGCGTGTAAAGAAAAAGGATTTTTGGACATCATACACTCAGATACCAAGGATGAATTATTTAGAAAATTCCAAGAATTCAAAGATAAAGTGGAAAACTTGACAGACAAGAAGATAAAGACACTAAGATGTGATAATGGAGGAGAATACACCTCCAAGGAGCTCATTTCCTTTTGTAAAGCAGTCGGGATTAGGAAGGGGATAATTTTCCCACATAATCCTCAACAAAATGGTGTGGCACAAACAAAGAACCAATCCATTGAAGAATCTATTAAGGCAATGATGAATGACTAGTATCCATGTTTCTATGGGGAGAAGAAGTTATGACAACCTTATATGTTCAGAATAGAAGTCATCATCGTATATTGAATAACATGACTCCAGAAGAATATTTCTCCGAAAAGAATCCAAGTGTTGAACACTTGAGGATATTTGGTTGTCCTGCCTATATTCATGTTCCCAAGGAAAAAATAAATAAGTTGGAACCTTCAGGAAAGAAGGGCATGTTCGTTGGATATAGTGAGTCATCAAAATCTTAACGAATCTATGCTCCAAGTCAATAAAAGGTTGAAATCAGTAGAAATGTGAGTTTTGATGAAAATATTGGCTTTAGGAAATCTATAGAAGATTCCATGGATCCCAACGATGAAGAAGAACATGAAGGTCCAAAGGAAGAAACTACATATTATCCAGAACATATCAATGCAGAACCTTCCACCTTTGAAGAATCATTCAAGAAGAAAGAATGGAAGGAAGATATGATGGAAGAATATCAATCCATCATGAAAAATGATGTATGCAAAATTGTGCCTAGACCTGAAGGAAATTTTGTAGTCACTTTAAAATGGGTTTACGAGATAAATCATGTAGTAGATGGGAGTGTCGATAAATACAAGGAAATATTTGTGGCTAGAGGGTTCTCCCAGCAGGAGGAAGAAGATTGATGAGACGTTTTCTCCAACTGAATACTCGGTCATACATTTTCTTTGTTGTGAACACGTTGAGCCAATTCTAGGTGGATCCTAGGCATGAGTGTTGGACAGCTGCAAAGCACATTTTGACATATCTTTGTGGGACTCTAAATTATGGTTTGATATATGCCTCAAATAGTGACATAAAACTGCATGGATTTACTGATTCATATTGGGAAGGGAGTGCATATGATAGAAAGAGTACTTTTGGTATATGTTTCAATTTTGTCTATGCTATGATATCATGGGCTACCAGGAAACAAAAGTTTGTTGCACTCAACACTGCATAAATAGAGTATATTACATCTTGTGATTCTTGTACAGAAGAATCACGGCTCCATAAGATGATTTCTGTACTATTTGATCCGATTTTGGATTCGAATGTAATATATTGTGATAATAAGAGTTGTAAGAATATTACAGAGAACCCCTTGTTCCATGACAGGTCAAAGAACATTGAGATCAAGTACTATTTTATCCATGATAAAGTCCATAAGGGAGAAGTGATTCTCTAGTACATATCCATCGATGACCAAACAACTGATATTTTGACAAAGCCTCTATCCAAGATAATGTTTTCATACTTGAGGGACAAGATGGGACTTGTGGAGATATCCTCCTTTAGTTGAAAAAGAGGAGATGAATTCCTTGGTTGGGAGGGAGTGTTGATATATGGAATCCTGGATAGTCAGTGTGTTGGTGGACAAACACTATCGAGGTGGATAATGGTCCATGAAGAATAGATTATTGATGTACCATGGACAACTATTCTCTTGAGGCATTACTAGGACAGGTAGAATGGTCCAGGACAACTATTCTCCTAGGGATTTTCCCAGACAGGTAGAATCATCCATCTCCCTAAGTTCACAGTAGTGACCAGAGTGGGAAGATTGGTGTAGGACATACATTTTCCTTGAGTTCATAGTAGTTTCCAGAGGGGGGGAAATGGTCCAAGAAAGTCATTCTTCTTGAGTTCACAATAGTGACTAGAGTGGGAAGAATGGTCCTTGTTTCCCATGGCATGGATTTCAATATCTGTGGGGATATTCATTCTTCCTATGTCACAAGAAGTGACCAAGATTGGAAGAAAGGTCCCTATATCACTCTGTTGAGTGAGTGAATTATGCGAGACACTTTGTTGAGTGCACTAAGTCTAGCACATGACTTATTCAACATCATGCCTAATTAATCAGATGGAGTATGGCCTCGAGAGATGATACAAACGATTATATAGTTTGATGCCAGGAGACTGTTGTACTACATGGTGATAGATCGTGTAGCTATTAGTTGCTTGCATTAGATATCGTGGGTCTATTGACAATAGTTATGTGCTATTGTGGTGGATATGTTTCACTAGTAGTGACTGTGTGTCACTAGATAATATATGTGCACTACTAGGAGTGGTTGTGTACCACTGGATAACAATTGTGTACTACTATGAATCGACATTGTTGTGATCTATTGGATGACATTGTAGTAACTATGTGCTACTACCTTATTTACATGGAGACTACCAGTAGTGTTGGAGATGTTTCCTAGGCTGGTGTGCCAACTAGTAGTGTTGGAGGTGATTTCCAACTAGATGGATAGTGATGATTATGCTCATGACTTGATCTATGTGGTCATGAGATAGCTTGTGTGGCTATGATGATGCTGCATGTAGAATGGTCTGAAAGACTATGTGAACCTTGCTCATACCATCTGAAATTGATGGATGTGTTTGAGACCACTACAATTAATATCTCCCTAGCTAGGAGGGAGTGTTGATATTATGGTAGTTGTGGGATTTATTAACCTCAATATGTAACCTTTGACTAGAATAGAATATTTAGAAATCAAGAGAAACCCTAAACAGATGTGTAAAAACACTAGAATACAAGTCGGCTCAATAGAATAAATAATACCAATGTATTATCTTCCAAGAAAACAAGTCGGCCTAGATAGGTGACAAAAACCACTATAAATAGGATGTTCTCTAGCTCATTTGTACACACTCGCTTCAGTCACTCTCTCAAGTATAGCGCAATTCTAGAGCTGCAGTTGTATGAAAGGAAGGGGAATCTTTTGGGGTGTGTAACACCCTGTTTCCCCCAGTTTGTAAAAATAATTGGACTGGCCAAGAACTGTGGCAAACTCAAAAATGTGAATATGTGATGTGAATAGACCTTGTGGAAAAGGTCGATGAATGTGAATAATATTATGAATTTATATTGCAAGACTGCTGAGAGGGGATATGTTGAAAAAGAGACCACAATGGCTACAAAAAGGTGGTGGAAGGCACCTGGAAAGGTGGTGTTAACTTCCACCGAAAATCAATACCGTATTTGGACTTCACTGGCCCATAGAACCAAAAGTGACTCGCTGACCCCGAATTAAATGTCCCGCAGGCTCGTAGGTAGATGGATCCTCAGGAATTAATGAGGGATGGGGAGGTGAACCGCCCATTCGTAGAGCCATTAGGCCTGACCAGCACGAGGGAAATCGCACCACACACAACCTCGCAAGAGGATAAGGCATGGGGGAGAAGTGATTGGGGGCATATGCGAGGGGAGAAAGAGAACTCTAGCGATATGCAGAGTTAGTGATAGCAAAGAGGAAGGAGAGTAACCTTCACTCTTGGTCACTGGAAAACGAAGACGCAGTCTCACAACATCATGGTCTCAGCTCGGGGGTGGCTAGTGGTATATCCGTTGGGAGTCGCTGAGCCTATGGTTGGGTGGAAACAAGCACCCCTCTCAGCAGTTGCATAACCCCTGGTGTTACCTTCTGATAAGTGTTTTTCCTTTGGCATATTGAAATATATGTATGATGACATTTATGATCATAAGCTGTGAAATTGTGAATGATTTCATTATAAGAATGTCTGTATGGTGTCTTGATCAGTACTGGTAGTTGTATGTTTATATGGAAAGACTACGTATGGATTATGTTCTCATAAATCATTATTTATGTGCATACTGATCAAATTCAGACTTCATGTCTGGTTCTCGGGAGAGCGATACCCTTATCTGCCTCAGATAATACCCTGGGTAAACCTCCCCATAGAGATACCCTTCTTGAAAATCCCATCAAGAGCCTGGAAGGAGGACATGAAGGTGCAAGGCCTTAAGAAATCCCTGATAAGTATCAAATCGACGGATGAGATCTCGTCGGGAGATCTGTGGTCACTCACGATCGTCAGATAAGAGGAAGAAGCTGGAAAGTTAAGTGCCTTAACCTTGATAGGTGGTGATCGACGAACGAGATTCCATCGGGAAATTTGTGGTCATTCATGACCATTAGATTTGGTAGGAGAAAGTAGGATGTTAAGTGCCTTACCCCTGTGAATTTTTGTGTCTTCGTGGGTAGCAAAGAGGTTGGGACCGTAGATCCCCAAGGTCCATGAGAGCATTCGGACCGTTGATCTTTCCATGTCCAGGGAGTCGTGGGAGAACACACAAGTTAGGAACCTGTCTGAGCCATCAGATCTTGGCTAGAAAACCCGACAGTCGTTGGATCTGTCAGGAGATACCCGAGGGTTAAACCCCCAGTGAATAGGGGCGAAAGCATCGGAATGGATCTGGACCCTCCGAGTAACGAAGGCCACGTGTCAAGAGATTTTCCACTTCGGGAAATCGGGAGTCGATAAATCGGGAGTTTTGGTGATGAGAGATCAGGACTTTCCATGGTGGAAACCCCGAGATAGATCTGGACCGTCCGATTTAAGTAGGCCACGTGTCGTGAGATTTCCCATTTCGGGAAATCGGGAATCACGAACTCAAGATTTCTGGTGATGAGATATCGGGACTTTCAATGGTGGAAACCCGAAGACAGATATGGACCATCCGATTTAAGGAGGCCACGTGTCGTGAGATTTCCCATTTCAGGAAATCGGGAATCGCGAACTCAAGAGTTCTGGTGATGAGAGATCATGAATTTTCATGGTGGAAATCCTGAGATAGATCTGGACCGTCCGATTTAAGGAGGCTACATGTCGAGAGATTAACTGCATCGGGAAACCAGGGATTGACAATTCGGGAGTCCTGTGGTCGAGAATTTGGACTCTTGTGATGATAAGTCCCGATGAACGGACGAGATTCTTTCAGAGGATCTCAGGGTCTATAACGACCATTAGATGTGAGGAAGAGATGTCTACTTTAAGTTGGGGCACGAATGAACCTTAGGGTAAGTGGTGAGTAGATCTGGATGGCCAGAGTCCACCTACCTAGATCTATGGTTGAGGCTTCGTTTCGGATCCCCCTTGTTGTTCTTCCTTTAGCAGTGATGGGTGGGTCTAGAATCGAACGCGCAACTCTTGAATAGTCAGGATTTATTCACCTTGATCAACGACATTTAGGTGAATTCCAGACCCCCCTTTCCATTCTGCCTTTAATGGGGGGGGGTCCGGAATGGTGTGGCGTGTGAAGTGGGACCCGTCTCCTATCACATCGTCCACCGTGTCGTGTTTCCCTCTTTCCCCCTATACTCCACTCAACCGCATGACAGGGACCGTTCCTATTAGCCATTCGCTAACCCTGTTGGCCAGTCGCTAGCCCTGTCGGGGTTCGGCGGTTGCAGAGCTGAACAATTCGACATTTCTGTAGAGCCGAGTCATGAATTACTGAGAGGCGCCATGGTTATTTGACCTGTGATCATGACCCACGATCATATGGGAGTAGATAGAGAAAGAGCTAGCCTACGCTAGGCCTCCGTAGATATTTTGGGGGCTCTGATTCTGCAGAAAGCAACAAAATATTTGATTATGGTAGTGGGTGCGTTACAGGGTGATTGTTGTTCTCTCTCTCTAGCGCTATCTAGCCTAAGATATGTGCCCTACCTTCTAGTATCTCTTGGTGGAATTCTTGGTGGTAGACTAAGAAGTGCAATTGCAACTGCTGCAGTTGAGTATTGTTCTTGTTTTGTGGTTGTGGAGACTCTCTCTCTCTCTCTCTCTCTCTCTCTCTCTCTCTCTCTCTCTCCCTCTCTCTTGTGCACTACCCTTGGAGAAGGTGCTCTCTCCTTGTATTGTGTTGTTGCTATAGTTGAATGGTGTTTTATGGTTCCATCTCATGATATTGTTGCAACTAGGGTTTATCTGTTGGTTATAGTGTATCTTTCCATAATCATTCTATCTAATAAAGGTTAATGCGCTTAGGGGTTATTGCACTATGGTTGGGTGACAATAGTGATATTGTCTATGGTAAAATGAGCACATAAATATTTTAACACCTCCAAACCTTCTCCATGGAACTCTAGTAACTGAATAGTTGGTTCTAATCCTGCCATTGTGAGAATTTGTTGTACTACCACCACCGCATGGTGTATATACCTCACTATTGCTAGATAAAATTATGATTCTACTTGAATTTACACTAGACCCTCGTCCTACTAAAATCATTCTACCACTAATCACTATTGTTGTAAACAATTCTTCTTATTCATATGTCTTAGTCGCACATGGGGTTTTGGGTTCCACACTAATTCAGATCTGGAATGGAGAGCCTTATTTTGCACTAGACCCTTGGCCTCTATTTTTCCTCTCATATGTGGCACATGGGATTTCCTCAATCTTCTTCGTCACATGGTGATCCTCCACCTCTTCCTCATCATTGTCCAATCCCTCTCACTCGGTCATTGCCCTCTTCTTACTATTG
Source organism: Picea glauca (assembly GCA_000966675.3). Taxonomy (NCBI): domain Eukaryota; kingdom Viridiplantae; phylum Streptophyta; class Pinopsida; order Pinales; family Pinaceae; genus Picea; species Picea glauca. Next base: position 650,018 of record JZKD02S1706609.1, read on the forward strand.
ATCTTATCCCGGTAGGGTTGTTTGTTGCACGTCATTCCCACTCTGCTCAATATCTCCTTGGTATATTCCTCATCCATCACAATGGGGTCCATTTCTTCCTTATTTTGGCCTCTCTCCATATCCATATCCATATCGTGTATCTTCCTTAGTGCTTCTCCCAGTTCCCCCATGCACGTAGAGTGATTTGGTTGTCTAACTCCATTGTCATCACTCATTTATCATGCAATAAAATATTAATCAATGTGTAAAGTGATAGAATGTACCTTCCTCTTGGTCCCTTCAAAAACTCATGCTCTTAAGTAGTGTATGACTTTGCAGTGTCGACTGCAAACTCAGTAATAAATCTTGCAATAATAATGTCTAACCAAAAATCCACTTCACGCGTGAATTTATTATTGACTCTTTCCAATCATGAAATATTCTCAGTAGCCCACTGTAATGGTGTTATCTGGTTCGTTGGATGAGTATCCTTCAAACTCAATATCCACTCTTGCAACAACTTTGGAAAATAACAGAAAAAATCCTCATGCAAATCAGTGAACACATACCTTTATAAATACTGACACGATGAATACCTAGAACTTCTATTGTCTTTCTGCACAAAATTGAGTTGTTTTGTCTCCAACCATCTTTCAATCTCTTTCTTAGTAGGATTCCATGGCCTAAACATCCCTTTATACCATTGGATTCTCTTCACTATCCTTCTCATCAAATCCCTTCCAGTCTGATCTTCTAAGTTCCAACTAGCAACGAAACCATTTTTTGGATGTATGGGCTGACCCAGGTTCTACCTTAGTTCTAAAAAAAAACCTAGAAATCAATGTCCCTTCTGGAGACCAGAAGGAAACATTGTGATTAGCAGAGTCTCACCCAATATGGATTATGGGTGACTGTAGGACCCATATGTCTGCAATCATGGAAGGGATTTTGTTCCCGAGGATGTTAGGCATATTATTCTACTTCATTAATCATCATATCTACCATACCATCATTCATATATACCATTCATTTAACCTTTAACATTCACTCTACAGAAAATAACATGTCTAATATAGTGTGAATTGTAAATTAACTCTAACAAATTCATTCCTTCATCCATTCAATCATTATAAAATACATAAGATTAGTATTCCACACATTCACATAATATTTTACCATGGTTCACACCCCTGGGCTATGTCCATAAAGATTTGGAATTCTATTCTTCTTTATTCATCTTCATTGAATTAGTGTGTTGTGTGCATTACATCAAAAGGATAAAAGTATAGGTGAGGTTGACCAGTGTCACACCAAGCTCCATAGCTTGTGACCTAACACTCAATTACAACTCAAAAACAGATTCATCTCCAAAACTAACTTAGTATTTATCTCCAAAACTCTTTATCTCGATATCCCATAGCTACCTCGTACATCATCCCTTAAAACAATGACCCAAAACCCTAACCCTAAATTGATTAGGTTTGTCCACTTTACAACCTCATGTGTGTGACTAGTCCTAGATCCAACCATTTCCTTTTCGTGTTATCCTTTCTTTTGTCTTTGACTTTCTTCTTTCCTTGCATTTCTTTTCCTTGATTCTTTACGCACTGCTTATTTTCTGGCATGCACTCCAACTGTCCTCCAAACTTGTTGCCCATTTCCCCAAAATAGCCTACTCCAACAATAATGTTGAAAGGATATGCATCCCTATGGTATAATAATGTGCAATTGGATGGGTAGAGAAGAAGAAAAGATAAAAGTAAGGCTTAGGATGGGATGTTTTCCAAGTTAATGGGTAAATTTCTATTGGTTGAATATTTTTTAAACATATTTAGGATGTTGTAAAACCTAAGGTAAAAAATTATGATAGTGAAGGAATACACAGAATAATTTTACAATATTCCCATTAAATATAGACAAAGTGATAAGAGAGATGAAGTTGTTGTTAGAACATTAATGGACTCTGACACATTATTAAAGATGAGTTAAGAATGGTGAGAATTCGATAATTTAGAGAGTCATATGAGCTTGCCTTGAAGGATGAAAAGAAGCTCCTAATAAATCAATAGGGTTCCTAGGTTTAAAGAATAATAGGTAGAGGAAAGAGCATGTCCAAACAAGGACAAGGCAATGGAAGAAAAGAAGAAGAAGTTTGTAAACTAGGAAAATAGAAGAATTTGTAAATCCCCTAAAGGATAAGGAGATCCTAGAGGTAAAGGAGGAAGGTTGGAGGAGCGTGAATCAAGTGTGGATCAAGGTTGGAGGAGCATGATTCAAGTGTGGAGCATTGGGGCATAGAGATTATGAGTGTTTGGATAATTTAAATGCTATCACAAGGAAAGAAGGAAAAGATCATATTGATCAATCAATTAAAATCACAAGAGGATCAATGTTTGGAGATACATTAATGAAGTGCAATAATAACATGGTGAAAGTATTATATTTTAGAGAGTTGCTTTGAATCCAAAGTGATATCCTGAACATGAGTCATCAAAACAAGGGAATGCAATTTGTAAAACCAAGTGCAAGATTGGAGGTAAATGTTGTTCACTTATTACAAATGATTATAACACTAAGAACTTTCTATATAATTAAGCCATTGAGAAACTGAAGTTGAAATGCACCCCACATCCAAATGCATATCAATTTTTTTTGTTGCAAAAGGGACACCATGTCATCGTTTCAGAGAAATTATTAATAAATTTTCATCTTAGGAATTACCATGATCAAGTCTTAGTGATTTAGTGCCAATGGCCACTCTCCATATATTGTTGGAGAGGGCTTACCATTTTGACCATAAGGATGCCCATGATGAAGTAAAGAATACATTTCTACTAGATGAGAAGGTTAGAAATAAGTGTAGGTTGCTACACATGAAAGGGGAGAAAGGAAACAACAATAATAATAGTAATTACAACAATGGAAGTATATTGATATTATGCACATCCAAAGATTTTTTGGAGGAAAGGAGGAAAAAATGTTGCTTTTCCATTTTACCAAAACGTTCAATTTCAAAAGAGAAACAAACTGACATAATTGCATATGTTAGTGGGTCGTTAACATAATTTGAGGTTATTTTATATGATTTTCCAAAGGGATTACTACTTGAGATGATTATTTCCCATCAAATTTATTTTATTCCGGGTCCAATCCTACCAAACCAAGTGCCACATCGATTGACCTTAGTTGAAAGTGAGGAGATCCATAAGCAAGTCCATGAGTTATTGGACTAAGGATCAATAAGAAAACTTCATCCCATGTGCAATACCTATTGAAATAACACTAGAGAAAGGAATAGAATAGAATATGTGTATAAATTCAAAGACCACCCATAGGATTACCATCAAATACCAGTTTTCATAGTCAAGAATGGTTAATTTAATGGACCATTTGAGTGAAATATCTATATAAGAGAGGGAATTCCAAATCTATAAGAAGGAACCAACAAAAGGAAGACAAGATCAACTATTATATATGATCCATATGGATGTCAGTGTCCTCCCACCTATTCCAACTAGTTCATTTTGGTAGTTTTCTAGTGTGGCAGCTTTTTCCTAATTTTTGGGTCCCCAACTTCCAGCGTCATTTTGAGGCCCTAAACAAAGTTTTTAGGGATCTCTACAGTAAAACTATACACAGTGTTGGAGTCTGAAGAAACCATGTGTAGTCCTTGGATATACCTTTCCAACAGGCTATCGTGTGCCTAAAACGAATAGCACATGAAAAATTTACAACCCCTGGAAGTTGATGTACTAGCTTACCCCAACGGGGCCCACATGACTTTTGATGCTTCATCTCCTAGGGTTAGGTTTTTGGATGTCTAGGGTTTTTACATTCATGTCTATTGTAAAAAGGACTTCAAAGCCTCATTGTAATAATATTCTGGTGAATGAGTGAAATCTTCACATCTCTTCTCAGAGATAAGCCGCCACCATTCCAACAAGCTTGTGTTTCGCTGCATTTTACAGTTTCAGCTTATTTCCTTATTGAATAGAAACAAATTTTACTATATCTCTATTATTTTGTTTTAAACATCTTTTAATAACTTGTATTCATTTTTTTCTCCTCATAACATCTGGATCAGTGGTATCAGAGCAGTCTGCTCCTTGTCGTTCTTAATGCATGTCCCCAACGAGGTCAGGGTACAAAGAATTGGGTCTCGAGCTTGTTTCTCTTGAGGAAAAAAGGCTCGTGCACGCCCAAGTGACCTCTCACAGTGGGAGAAGAGAAAGAATATAGGACAGGAGATCATTTCAAAAAAATTCTTGAGGAATCCCTCACATAACAGAGGAACGATATGATGGATAGTTTTGTGCAAATCCTTCGGCGAATATCGACAGGTGACCCATCTTCCTCGAGCGGAGGTGTCGCCCCCTTCAAGGTACAAATCAACTTTTATATTACTATATTTTAAGGTCATATAGACACAGATGTTGTAGAAAAATGGTTGAATCTACTAGAAGGGTATTTTTTTGTCCATAAATTTTTGAATAGAGAAAAGATTACTTTTGCGCTCCTCGGAGTTGTTCCCCATGTCAAAGATTGGTGGGAAACTTTCTGTGAACAAAAAGAAATAGAGGAACCCTCATTATTTATAGTCATGACCACCTGGGAATCCTTTAGGGATGCTATTAAGAAACAATACTACCCTATCGAAAGTTATGACGACTTGTATACAAAATGGACCACACTACGGCAAGAAAGAGACCAAGTAGTTCCAAAGTTCACAAACATCTTCCATACCTTGTGCACTAAGCTAGGTATAAAATATTCTAAGATACATTTGGTGCTCAAGTATCGTTGTTCTCTTCATATATATTCATATATACATCCATACCAAAATGTAATTTCTAGACATCTCATCCTTGGGCGTGTCCTATCGATATGTCGTCAAAATCGAGCATAATCTCAAATAAAAGATGTGGCAATTTGGGCCTCAGAACCCCGCACAGAAAAATCCAAGAAAGGGAAGCCCCAACCCACAACACAAATGATAGAGAAAAGATGGAAATCATCATGACAACCAGTCCAAGCTTCAAGAATTGAAGGACACCAGAAAGACAAAGAAAGATATCGGGAAGTGGTGCGACTTCCATAAGAGCCCTTGGCATAACACTGTTGATTTCCGCTCAAAGAAATCGTTGGTGGCTGAAGTGAAAGCCTCTTAATAAAATATGGGTTATGAATATGAGTTATAACTAGAAAGGGGGAGACAGATCATTGATGCAGAACCCAATTCCATCATTTCTACGACCAAGCTCCAGCCCGGTGAAGCAAAAAAGACAGAAGAATGAGATCGCCTTTTCCATTCATGAATGTGGGTAAAAGGCACCCCATTTCACTTCATTGTTGATAGTGTTAGCCAAAAGAACCTCATCTCAGAAGAGGTCATCAAGAGGCTATCCCTTCCAACAACTCCATACCTGTATCCCTACACCATTGGATGGCTCCGCCAAGGAAGCGATCTCCACGTCGACCAACATTGTCGACTATCGTATGGTATCAAGCCCTTCAAAGATGAGGTATTGTGTGATGTTTCTCCTCTCACAGTTTGCAATGTTCTTTTGGACCAACCTTATTTATGGAAGCGTCATGTTGTATATGATTCTAGGCCTCGTAGTGTTATTATTACTTTGAACAATAAATTATACAGGATACCCGAGGCAGTCCCACCTAGTGCTATTTCCTTGATCTCTGTCAAGTAATGCAGGAAGGTCATCTCTAAGACCGGGAAATTTTTCTTCTATTTGATTCTCTCTTAGAGTGAGTGAAAGATTGCAACCACATCTAGGGCCTCCGCAACCGATCTCCCCACACAAAAGAAGCAAATGGATAAAGTCATGGAATAATACTCAGATATATTCTCCTCACTAACCGAGGTACCTATGCAATTCCAGGTCAAGAATCCCATCGATATGACCCTCGATATATTCTCCTCACCATTCAGGGTACCTATGGGCCAGTCTATTTCTGCTCTCTGTTATAAATTGAGGATATCAAGAGGCAGATCTAAGAACTTCTCCACAAGGGGCACATCTGTCCCAAATCATCGCCTTGTTGGAGACCAATCATGCTAGTGCAGAAGAAAGATAGGACTTGGCGACTCTACATTGATTATTGATCCCTGAATAAAATCACAGTCTGGAACTGGTATTTGATTCCCCGAATTGACGACCTCCTTGATCAGCTCATGAGGACCAAATAATTCGATAAGACTGATCTGAATTATGGCTACCACTAGGTCCCAAAAGAACAAACAGATGTATGGAAGACCGCCTTCAAGTCAAAATAAGGTATTTTTGAATGGTTGGTCATGCCCTTTGGTTTGAAAATTGCTCCAAAACATTTCATGAGGATGATGGAAAATATCCTGTGACCTTTCACCAATACTTTTGTAGTGGTGTATCTGGATGACATCCTCATTTACAACAAGACTTGGGTAGAACACTTGCAGTATATTCAACAGGTTTTTCACACCCTGCGGCAACATAAGCTATATGCTAACTTGAAAAGATGCTCCTTCGGCATGGACAGGGTCCATTACCTAGGCTACATCTTGTATCAACATGGTGTGCATGTGGATTCATCCAAGATCTAGGTCATCCGTGACTGGCCAGCCCCAACCACACTCACTGAGCTTTGGAGATTTTTGGGCCTTGCAAATTTATTTTGCAGGTTTGTGTTGGGATTCTCTCATATTGCATGGGCCCTCACCCAAGTAACCAAGGGTGGTGGTAATGAAACATTTGTGTGGGGCTTGTCCCAACGACAAGATTTTGATGATTTGAAGCGACTCTTCTGCTCATCCCCATTACTTTCATTATCAGACCTGCAACATCCCTTTGAGATCGAGACAGATGATTCAAACTATGTTGTGGGCGTTTTTCTCACTCAACACAGCCACCCCGTGGAATATCATAGTGAGACACTATCAGATGTTGTTTGTAAGTACCCTAATCACAACAAAGAAATTTACTCCATTGTGCAAGCTTGTCTCCAGTGGAGACATTACATTCTTGGGAAGGAGACAATCATCCACATTGATCATAAGACACTGTAGTTCATGCATATAGAAGAAAAATTGCAAAGTGACTGCCATCAGAACTGGTCCACATACTTGCAGCAGTTCCACCTCAACATTATGTATAAAACAAGGAGTAGCAACAGAGGTGTTAATTCCCTCAGCCGACCTCCAGTCGCGGCACTCACCACAATGCTAGACTCTTGCGACCATGAGACCTCCAGATGGCCCCACCTCTATGAGATAGAACCTGACTTCTCCACCACCTACCAAATGTTGGGCACAAAATCAATTGTCGATAATTTCCATATTCAGGATGGGCTACTATGTCGTTTGGGCCATCTCTGCAATCCATCAAGCGAGCGAATGAAGATGATTTGGGAAGCTAACTATAGTCAAGTTGTAGGACACTTTGGCATCCAAAAGAGAGTGGCAATGTTGCAAAAACATTTTTACTGGCCGAAACTTCGACAAGATGTCAACAAGTATATCAGGTCATGCACCGCTTGCACTATTTCCAAACAGACCACTAAGAAATAGGGCCTATACACCCCTCTGCCTACGCTTGACAAGCCATGGGAATCCATCTCAATGGACTACATGTTGGGACTTCCATCCACCAAGAGGGGAAATGACTGTGTTTTTGTGGTTGTTGATCTCCTTTCCAAGATGGTGATTATGCCCACCTGCAAGAAGAGCATCACAACACAGACCACTGCCAAGTTCTTCCTTGAACGAGTTTGGGTACATTTTGGAATCCCACAAACTATTGGCTTAAATTGGGATAGTCAGTTCCTCAACACATTTTGGTCGAGCCTTTGGTCACTGATAGACCTTTCCAACGGGCTATCATGCACCTAAAACAAAGATTGTATGCAAAAGTTATGACCCCAGGAAGTTGATGTACTAGATTACCCCAACAGGGCCCACATGACTTTTGGCGCTTCATCTCCTAGGGATATGTTTTTGGATGTCTAGGGTTATGGAATTCATGTCTATTGTAAAAATGCCTTTAGAGCTTCATTTTAATCATGTTCTTGCGAATAAGTGCATCCGTCACATCTGTTCTCAGAGACAAGCTGCCACCATTCCTGCAAGCGTGTTTTTCGTTGCATTTTACAATTTTAGCTTATTTTCTTATTGAATAGAAACCAATTTTACTATATCTTTGTTATTCTGTGTTAAACATCTTTTAATAATCTATATTCATTTCATTCTTCTCATAAAATCTGGATATATATATATATATA
>JZKD02S1706609.1:658295-680402 GCA_000966675.3 Picea glauca
ATATGCGATAAGATCAAATGAGCTATTGTTGTGAGTGGGAAATCCCCCTTCGGAATAGCACTTAGGATTTTATTATACATGCAGAAAAGACCTAAAGATTCCTACTTTCTATCGTCGTCCCGAACCTAATCCCCATTATTCTTAAGCAAATACGTAGTTAAGAATATCAAGTGAGCATACCTTATTTTGGGCGTTTGATATCGATCCTTCTTCACGCTTGATTGCTCTTTGACTGCAACTCTCCTCCCAAGGCTGATCTGCTCACACAAGACAAATAAATAACTCCACATGCATTTGATATATAGATTAATGGGTTAGAGATTCAAACAACATGTATGCAATAAACCATGAACACCTCATATGGTGGGACGAGAAAAGTACTTCTTTATTTTTAACTTCAACAAATCAACTTACAATGATGAAGCCAACCACTGCTCCACGATCCTGGTCCTGGGCTCCTCTTCAACTTTCCTGCAACTTCTTTTCTCTATATTTCTCTTTGCACAAATATGGCTAAAGGGTTGGGACAAAGGGAATGCACAATCGGGTATAGTTTCTTTACTATGATTCTCCTATTCCAAATGGGACCCCTAACCCTTATTTTATAGGCTAGAAGAAGCTAGGTATTTGGTCGAACCCTCGGCCATGCATGTATGAAAGGTTTAGTTAACTCACCCAAAGTTGTGTGGTCCATCAACAACTTTCCTTTTTTCGTGCTTTTGTAGGTACACGTGGGTTGTCTTGGGTCAGCTAGTGCGTACACACGTGAAATAATGGAGCAAGGCACATGGGCCTTTATAAAAGGGGTTTTTAAGAAGAGTTGTTCAACAATGTTTTTTCAAAGAAGGAATTTGAGATGGCCTGATGCCATGTAAGCATGTCTGGTGCAAATTAGGGTTATAACAGAATTGATTTCGAACAAAGACTTGATTGGATGTTCAGGATGGCTGGGTATGAGGGCAAGAGACAAACTACAGAGGGGTCGACTCAGGCTTGGTAAAAACCTCCCTTGGACAACAACACGACAAATGATGAGACTCAGGCAACATGGCATTAACATAAGTTTACGAGGCAGGAGGCAACAAAAACTCTCCATATGTTTGGAAGAATAACCAAACGGAGAAGGACATAGCTCTATGTAGTAAGAACATCTTCCTAAGGTCATATTAAATCCTAGAGTTTGAAAAAAAAACGGACATATGTGCTTTATCCAAGGGTGACTCATTATGCTGCCAATAAAGAAAATACTTTTCCCTTCCTCTTTTTGGGGTATATTTGATTTTTTTTGTCTTTTTCAATAATTTTGGAAAAAGAATAAAAGAATGTTACGTTACAATGGAGGAACGAGTGTTGCAAACATACAATTTCAAGGCATAGGGACAAGGTTGATGTTCAAAGTAAGGACACTCGGGAAAAATCCTCCAGGGGCCAAAGGTGTCAAGACGCAGAGAAAAAGTGCTACAGGGCTTGCGTATAAGGCATTCTTTAGATGGTTCAGTTGAGAGCAAAATCGAGCCGACATTAGGCCAAGGAAGAGGGTATGCAAATGTGATTAATACAACACACAATGGTAATGTCCTTCAATGTGAATTTAACGAGCCCAGAGAAGGTAAGCTCGACGGTTTTTTCATATTTAGAGAGTGTGAAAAAATGTAAAAGAAGACTCCTTTGGGGTACCTTTTTAGAAGGTAGTCTAGCCGGTTTGAAAAAGGGGTAAACTAGCACCGACAAGACGTCTATTCAAAACCATTTTAACGAGTGTGATAAGGACAATATCACTCGGCCATTTTTTCATTTTCAAGGAGTCTGAAAAAAGATTAACTATGGACTTCGTCAGGAATGTTCTTCTGGACCATTTTAATGAGTGAGAAAGAATAAGGTCACTCGACGATCTTTTCAATTTTAGAGAGTCTGAAAAGAGCTTAACTATAGACTCCGTGGGGGTTCCTTTTTCATAAATTTAGTCCCTCGGGCCCAAAAAAGGGTTAAAATGATACCTGAGAGAACTCTTCTAGAGAACTGAAGTTCCTTAGAGTATACCTTTGTTCATACAGTTGACCGTTCGGACCGAATAAGGGGTAAACTACTGTCGGACAGACATGACTTTCAAATTTTAGTTTAACGAGCATGAAAGGCCACAAGATCGCTCGACAATCTTTTCATGTTTAGAGGGTCTGAGAAGGGCTTAAAAGAAGACCTGTTATGTCTTTTTGGGAGTCTCGAGGGGGAGGTCAAGAGTGAAAAGGAATCATGCAAATGAGGATCAAACTCGTAATCAGGAAAAGCAACAAGGACTCTTGAGCCTACAGTGATTAGAGACAACATGGACACCATAATGCAACCAGGATCTACCTAGGGCATCCATGTTCCGGTAAGCTCTACCACCAACTCACGACACTTCTAAAGCAGCAATGATGGTTCTGTGTCACAACCTGATGGGATCGATCCTATGGAAAAGGAATAAATACAACGAGATACAAAAGTCAGGGTGGAAACCTAACCTACATGCTCAAGTTGATCATCCAAGATTTTTCCACGGACCGTCAAAAGTTACCCAAAAATCCAAAAAATATGTCCTGATACCCAATCATACCCTTTTAATGCAACTCATGAATCGCTCTAAATGATTTTTGATTTAAAGAAAATGATAAGGGGGGCCAAAAAAGTGACAAAAAGAGGCCAAAAAGTCTATAAATAGAAGATGGTAGCTCATTATCACCATTGCTGATTTGGAAATCGAATCTAGAGCAAAAAAACCCTTTGATAAAATTGGTGATTTCGAGAGCTACAGTGGATGAAACGACCATCTTTCTTGACCAAGTAAGTATAAACTCTCTCCTCTTGCAATTTCAATCTTTATTTATGCTTTGGGTTTCAAGTTTTGGGGGGGCATCAACCCTCAAAAGGTCAGCCCTAGGTCCATGTGGGCTATCTTATGGTAGGCCGCATGTACATTCAGGTAGAGTAAAAACTGCACACATGTACATGCAACTGTCATCATTACAGCCCGCGTGGACCCCCTTATTGAATGAAAAAATTTTAAAAAGAAGGTTTAACCCTCCCGAACTTGGTGTGTTGCAGGATGTATGTTCACTGGAGGGAAAGAGAGCATGAAGAGGTTAGTGAGTTGGTCGGGGAAGACCCCAATGTTGTGGATGCCTTAATGCAATGTGGGCTTCTCAAGTTCTTCTTATGTCCTTTTATGCAGGCACAACCTAGGCTACTGAATGCCTTGGTTGATTATTGGCATCTTGATGCAGAGCCCTTTATGTTAGAGGGGAAGTCACTGGTGCCCACAATAGAGAACATATATTTTTTTACTGGCCTCTCCAGGAGAGGGGAACCAGTCAACTTTCAGACATTTCCTTTGAGGCCTCATAACATATTGGAATTGATAGGACTTTATTGTGAGGCTGGTACAGACCGATTGAGCTCACAGGTGCCCATAAGTAAGATTACTAACTTATCGTTGCAGGTGATAGTGTTTCTTATTGGGCGGATGACTGGTTCTGCGGCTCTGCATTAGGCGTCTCATGCAAAGATGAACTGTGCAATCCAGTTCTTAAATGCACAAATATTTGACTGGAGCACTACACTACTAGATTGTATGAAGAGGCAGTTGACAGATTGTCAGTCGCGGACGCAGACGAACTTCGAGTTCGAGACCATTCTATGCTCTTTCTTCTTTGAAAGAGTTGCGAGCTTCATTCCTCGAGCAGTGGTGCGAGGACATCAGGCCTCTCTTCCTGTAGTTTGTAGATGGGCAGTGTTACTGCCACGACAGGGTGGTGGAAGGACCAATGAGTCCTTTGATGATGATTTCTTTGCTTGCTTTTCGCGACAGATCCCAATCATAGAGGATTACGCTTATGCTGGGATTGATTTCTCGAGAGATCCTGAGATACCAGTACCACCTAGTGAGGAGTGAGGAGAGATGGGTAAGTTTACATTTTTGTTGTTGTTTTTTTTTTTTTGTGAAACATATGTAATTTTTATGTTGTTTTTGTTATATATCATTTTTTTATACCAGATTATTTGATGAATATCTGTCTGTTGTATGCAGATGTGGGACCAGTGTGACCGGTGGACTATGCGAGGAATAGGCGTTGTATTCGGCCAGGGGCCACACCTGCCGTCGTAGGGGGTCCAACAACAACAAGAGAGCTTCTAGTCAGGGAGGCTGAGAGGGTGTTGAGATGAGTCGAGTGAAACTTTACTTCACTCACCTGCATGGTCCTTATGGCAGAGATTGAGGATCTGCCACCATCTATGTAGACTCATGTAGTGGGGGCACCACGAACGTGGGTCCAATTGTTTTAGCGTTTGGAAAATGTTGTTGATCAGTACAACAAGGCCCACATGCCCTGACCTTAGTTAGACTTTTCACGTGCCGAGAGCACTACTTGTATATAATTTTTGAGGGCATAAGCCCCATGACTCGTTATTGGTCATACTTTTGAGGTGCTTGCATCCACCTATGTACTCCAGTGACTATGATATTATATATGGATTTTTATGTCTTTTATGTCTTATGGATCATTTTTTCTTTTAAAAATGTATTTACATGTTTATGTGTATATCCTTTCATATGTGTGTGAGATGCCAATCTAAAATTTGATTAGCTAGAGTATCTTTAATTTGGTTTAATCTTCTAGGAACATGAAAATGTGTAATAAAATCAAAGCTTCGTTCTAAGAGACATACCCTAAGGAATCGTCGATGTAAAGTCGGATCATGAACACGGTAGACTCTATTTAATTGCAAAACAACCAGCTGAGCGTCTAAATAGACCCGGAGATGAGAGATACCAAATGATAGGGCATCACGAAGAAACTCAATAACTGCACGGTATTCGGGGACATTGTTTGTGGTGTCACCTAATCATATACCTCCAGAAGATAATAACTGGCCTCGAGGTGTAAAAATTACCCAAGCTGCGGAGGCAAGCCTCCGAGTGTTCCAGCTAGAACCGTCTACATACCCAATGAACACCTCGGATTCACTTGACATCTACCACAGTGACAAAAGATAACATCAAAAACGACACGTCCATAATACTAAAAGAAAGTAATAGTACAAATAATATACATATGTTACAAAAAGTTACCCATGGTGACCTGCCTATGAGTAATAATTCTTGAGGTAGAGCCCATTTCTAGGCTCTGCCAAAGTATTTCCCTCAAAGTCAACCAGATGACAAGCCCCCTTTTTTAGAACCTCTTTTATGACGAAAGGTCCAAACCACATGGGTTTGAATTTTTCTGCCCCCAGGGGGTCCTTATCTTGGTCATAGACCAGGACAAGGTCGTCTTCAGAGAAAATACGAGGACGAATGAACCAATCATACTGACACTTGAATTTATGTTTGTGAGCCTCGTTGACCAGGGCCACATCATGATGCTTCTCATTGAACTTCTCAAGGTATAATAACCGCTCTTCAAGTGGAAAAGTGTCTGGAAATAATTGTACTACCAACTTTAGGGATGGAATCTGACATTCGATAGGAAAGACTGCTTTCATCCTGTAAATGAGTTGAAAAGGTGAGAAACCAGTTACAGTCTTAACAAACATTCGGTAAGCCCATAATGTCGAGTATAACATAAAATGCAAATTTGACTTGGCCGAGTTGATCGTTCGTTGTAGGATGGTCTTAAGAGATTTATTTGCAGCCTCCACCTAACCATTTGCTTGGGGGTAGTAGGGTGACGAATGTTCTTTCTGTAACCCAAGATTTGATGTTAACTCGGTCATCATCTGGTTCTGAAAGTGACTTCCATGGTCAGTGACAATCTCCCTCGGGATGTCGAACCTTGCTATTATCTGGTTGAATAAAAAGAGAGCCGCAGTCTCTCCATCATATTTAAACATTGGCATAGCTTCGACCCACTTCGTGAAGTAGTCTACGGATATGATGATATAACGGTGCCCCCGTGCTGAAGGAGGGTTGCAGGTAGTGTAATCAATCCCCCACTTGGTGAAGGGACCAGCCATGATGATAGGAAACATGGGAGCAAGATGTGCCCTCATATTCCAAGAGAAGATTTGGCACGAGTGGCACTTTTTGACCAATTCGATACAATATTTGATTAGTATCAGCCATAAGTAACCTACTCATAAAATATTTTGGGTTGTTTCCAACCCAGACAAATGACCGCCACGGGCTCTGGTATGGAAATCGTTAAGCATGATAAATTCTTCTTCGTGAGTGAGACATCAATGCAGGACACAGTCTACACCTATTTGATACAACGTATCATCGAGTATGAGATAATTCTTAGCCTGATGGCATATACGTCGATGCTCATCACGAGAAGCAGAGGTGGGGCACTTCAAAGTCTAGATATAGATAAGTATATATCCATATCAGGGATCCAAATATGTGATCAAAAACATATCACCTCTGATAGGCGACTCTTCGGGCACAACATCACCTGACTCGACCGAAAGTTCTAAAATAAGTTCTGCGAAGACCAGTGACTTTTTGGATTTTGCTTAAATGAAATCTAAGTCAAATTCCTGGAGGAATACTATCCATCTATTGATATTTCTACCTATTGCCCGTCGTGTCAACATGTACTGGAATGGATTCACGATAGCAATGACGGTGGTCTTGTGAAACAGAACATAATGACGGAACCGTTGAATAGCATGGACTGCTGCCAATGCAAGTTTTTTGATATGAGAATAATTGAGTTTCGGTCCTACAAGGCCTTGGCTCAGGTAATAAATCACATATTCTGAGAACAAGGCATCTTCCTAAACTAATACCATGTCGATGGTTGACTCTGCTGCAGCCAAGTATAATAAGAAATCTTTGTTATAGTTAGGTGGCCAAAGTAGAGGGGCAGTTGTGAGGGCATGTTTCAATGTGTCGAAAGAGCGTTAAGTGACATCATCCGAATGAAAAGGAATGTATTTCTTCAGTAAGTTCATAAATCCCTTTGTGATCTCATCATAGTTAGCGATGAAATGTCTTAAAAAATTTGCTTTGCCCTAGAGACTCTGAAGTTGAAGGATTGTGTGTGGGGGAGGCAACTGAATTATTGCCTCAACCTTGAGAGGATCGAACATGATCCTTGTTTTTGACACTATGAAACCTAAAAAATGTCCTAATGTTACGCAAAAGCTTCACTTGTTTGGATTCAAGCGAATCTGGAAGTAGCGACAACACTCAAAGATAAGTCGGAGGTGTGTGGGATGATTCATTCTCTTGTGAGATCGAGATGCTAAATCATCTAAATAGGCCTCAACTATATTCTTGAGGTCATGGAAAGAAAAATACATGGCCCACTGAAAGGTCGCTCCAGCATTTTTGAGACCAAAGGGCATCTTACAATACACGAATTTACCCCAAGGACAAATGAATGTTGTTTTTTGCTGGTCTTCGGGTTTGATTTGTATTTGATTATATCTTGAAAAACCATCCATGAAAGAGAAGGCCTCACAACCCACATATTAATCAATTATCTAGTCGATGAATGGTGTGGGGAAATTATCTTTTGGACAAGCCTTGTTCAAATTATGGAAATCTGTACATACACGAATCGTGCCTTGTTTTTTATTGACCGACACAGGATTTGACACCCATTGGGTCAAATGGATAGGATAGATAAACCCAGCTTTTAGAAGTTTCTCAACTTCAACCTTAATGGTTTTTGCTTTCCTAGGATTAACTGGACGAATCTTCTATCGAACAGGCTTGGCATCTGGATAAGTTGTGATTTCATGATCAACTATTTTTGGATTGATGGCTGGCATTTCCTCGTAAGACCAGGAAAAAACGTCGTGAAATTCTTTAAATAGATCCGTGTAGATTTGAATCTCTCCGTGGGAGCATTCAACTCCGATGAAAACATTATCCACGGTGCCAGGGGTTCTGGAGATACTGATCAGTATGGTTTCAGTGATGGTTTCCATATTACCCTCTGCATAGACCTCGTGTGTAGCTAAGGGATTAATAGGACAAGACCTATCTCCAGTCATAGTCAAGGTGAATTCTTGGGGCTTCGATTCAACTTAACTCTGGGAGGAAGTATGATCTGTGATGAAGATTATCCCAGGGTTTGTCTAGACTAGTCATTGCTTCAATTACTACTTCGTCAGAGGGCAAGACTAAGTCTAACGAATCAGTGTCAGCGAGAGAACCTTGAGCCCAAATAGGCTCTAGAAGTGGATCTAAGTCTTGTGCAGGAGTTGGATCTGTGTTGGTTGAAGCTTGATGGACTAAAGTGTACGCTACTTCACCTACGGACAAGGGCATGGACATGCCCGGGTGTCCTGTCCCATCCATCATGGTCGATGGGGAAGGAAGTATCCACGAATCGTTGAAGTAAGTCATGCGAAATGATGAAACTTGGAAAATCTCAACCTTATGGTGATCAAATATGAACTTGACATTGCCTTGAGGGGGAGGGTAATTGAAGGTACCCATCAAAGATGGGCACAAACCAACCCCTATGTTGACCATGCCTGGTTGAGGATTATCAATCATCGGGACCGCGAACACCCCCAATGAAGGGTCAGGTCTGGAGAAAGACAATTGATCAATGGTCATGATCCGGTCCTCGTGTGGAAACAAAAAGACCCGGAAAACTGTAGCAACCATTGCTTGCATGGCATAAGTCCAACTCCTTCCTCACAAGATATTGTAGTCGAGGGACACGTCGACTACTTCTACCTCGAGGCACATGGTCTTCCCTCCTAAATGCACAGGGAAAGAGGGAATGATACCATGTGGTCGGAATGAACAATCGTTGAAAGCAGTGAGAAGAGTAGGTGACAGAGACAAAATGAGCTAGCCAATGGCCTTCCAACATGCCAATGACATAACGCATGTTGAGGCACCCTCATCAACCACCGTGTGGAAAATATTTCGAGTAAAATTTTTCGTGGGGTGAGCCACTACTATCTGAAATGCTACGTGGTAAGGCAGACGAGGTTTTAAGTTGGTTGTATCCAGCATGATGGTACCCAGATTACAAGTCTTGGTACATCCTAAAGCAGTTAACAAAGCTTTCCTCTGGGAGGGGCATCTTTGGAGGAACTCCAAAGTAGACATCGCACAAGGGGTTTGAGGAAAATCCTCCACCACATAATAGTTCTAGGTGGCCCTTGCGTTTGGGTTGTGAGAAGCTTTTTTGAACGCACCTTTTGGGATGTGTGTCATTGTTTCGCCCAAAGTCATCTCAATCTATAGAGGAAGAGGTGGGAGCTTGGCTTATTTTCCCTTCTCAGAAGTGCTTGGTTTACTATATTCATGTGCTCTAGTTGATATAAAAGCATCACCCTTCATCATATACACATTTGCGAATGTGGGATTGTTCGAAGATGTACAAGGTCCTTGACTGCCCCCTTCTATGCTTGTAGAGGCTTGGGTTAGGTTTTGCCCATGCTAAAATTGGTTGACACAATAGGTTTTTTTTGTGTCACAAACTTTTGGGCCTCTACAAGCTAAGGACATTGGTGGGTTGGGTGGTCTTCCATGCACAGGTTACATGGATACCTCGCCTTTCATTTCTCAGTGTTGCCCCCGCCAGCATTATTAGTGGGTTTCTTATCCCCTTACCCTTCTTTCGTTGTGTTTTCTTTCCTTCAGGTTGTTGGGTGGACTTTGGATTTGTTGATTGAAATGTGTGTACATCCGACATTTTAGTAGGGGGAGCAACCAAAAAAGTAGTTTGGCTAGCCTTTGTGTGTTGTATAGACAATTTCTGCAATTGCTTTGGTAGTTGCTCAGTGGACTTTGTTTGTGCTGAACCAACAATACCATCAGCATGTGTTCCAACTCTTTGTCTAGTTTTATCAAGTATTGAGCGTGGCACATCTGGAAAGATCTCATATAATAAACTGGACTAAGAATAGATTAGCTCAAGCTGTTGAGCTCTCATGATGGCGTCTTCTTCAGAAAATACTCCTGACGTCGCAATGTCTTTGGATAACCGTGGGACCAAAGACTTAAGGAACCACTCGAGCAGGAATGTTGGTGGGACTGGCACCTTAATTAAACTCTTCTGACGTCTCCATTTTCAGATGTGATCATAGATATGGTTCGCTTTTGTCTGTGCAAAATTGGCCAGCAATTCTATGCTAGCGTCGTATCTCACAGGTAATTGGAAATGGTTTAGGAAAGCCATTGCCAATTCACCGAAGGAAGAGTATCTTGAGCAGTCAATCTCAATGTACCATTTCACGACACTCCCAATGAGAGTACACTGAAACAATCACAATTGTATGGAGTTGTCTTTCAATGATTTAGATGAGCACCAAAGATGGAAGGTAGTCACATGATATCCTAGATGTTTGTTAGGCTTGGCTTCGAACTTTGGTATGTCCGAAGGCAACTTCATCGGCATAGGGGGCCAATGTGGATCGTGATAGATAGGGTCATTCAACAATATTGTCAAGTCTAGAAAATGCAAGGTTTCCAGGAAAGGTAGTTTGGGTTGTTGGTGATAACCTGGGAAAAAGGGACCTAGAATTTGACTGGCACCGGGTTGTCAGGAAAAGTTTGGCTACTGGCCTGGGTTCTAGTAAAAACCATGGCCATGACCAGTGTACAGATTCTACGTGTGAGGAGACATCATCGATTGATTCCCAAAATAAGACATAGATGGTTGGGCGAGCATTACATTCGGAGGACTTTGGGAAGGGTTTCCTCATGTTGATCCCATGGGGATAGGAATAGTACCTTGTCCTTGGTTCCATTGATTGTGAAAATAATTTCCCCAGATTGGCATTCCCGACGAGGGAACGGATCCCTGCCCAGAATTCCAAGGCCCTGATGTGGAAGAAGTTCTTGGGTTTGCCCCCTGTGCAGGAATAGTACCCTGCATAGGAATAGGTTGTTTGAAACTGGGATTACCCCCGGTCGGGAAAGAAGCTGACGAGAAGGCGTTGTTACCAAATGCACCAAACAAAGAAAATGGTTTTGACCCTATCGGTATATTATGCGAAGGTGGTCCTTGACTCCCTGCTCCAAATAAACTATGGTGTGCAGGTGGCTTGGTTGATTTTTGATGTGTTCCACCGAGCGAAGGGGACGAAGGAGGTATATGACCTCCCCCATAAGGGAAATCATTAAAAGGAGCTGAATTTCCCCCCATGTGGCCTTGTAGAGGAGTGTTAGAGCTCCCTTCCCCCAGACCTAAAGTCTGTGAAGTGGAGTAGGAAACTACAGGACTTGTACCTGAGCTAGGCATCCCGTATGAGAATGGAGGGTCTGTCACACTTGGTGTGAAAGGGGTTGTGGCCACCACCATAGATGGGATCGGACCACTGTGAGAGGTAGAGGTGGTCGAGAACATGGTGGCTTGGACCGGTGACGGTGGGTTAGGAGGTGGAAACTCTCCTGTGGTGACAACCATAGTGGGAATTGAAGAATTACCAAAAGGAGTGATAGCATTTGTTTCCATTGTTGTGTGGGACACTGTCTGGCACTCGTAAGGGTGAATCGGTACGATTATGGGTGTCAAAAGATCAGTGGTTGGAGTTTCAGGTGGACCAATAGCTTTCACTCCAAAGTCTAAAATGGTCATTTCCTCCGGATGTTGGTTGGACACAATTTCTTGTGACCCAGTCTGTAACACCTTGTTTCCCCCAGTCTGTAAAAATAACTATATTGGCCAAGAACTATGGAAAACTCAAATATGTGAATGTTTGATTTGATGGACCTTTGTATAAAAGGTCGATGAATGTAAATTATGCTATGAATATGTGTTGCACGACTGCTGGGGAGGGGATGTGCTAAAAGAGACCACGATGGCTAATGAGAGGTGGTGGAAGGGACCTGGAATGGTTGCGTTAACTTCCACCGAGCCAGTACCATACTGGTTTTTACTTGCTCAATGACCAAAGAAACTCTCTAACTCTGCAATGGATTTTTCGTCATATTGGTAGGTGGGGAGGCTCCTCGAGAGTTAATGAGGGGATGGGGGTGAACCGCCCATCCGTAAAATATCCCAGACCTAACCATGGATGGGGAAATTCGTGCCACACACAATATTGCAGAGAAAAGGGAAGAGAGGAAGTGTAGTAAGGGGTAGAGAAGAGAGAGCACGCGCGATAGGGATCGCGGAAGAAAAACCAGAGGAACTCTGGAAATACGGGGGAGTTCTGAATAGAGGAGAAGGAGAGTAACCTTCGTCCTTGACTTCCATTGAGCTGGAAGTAGGAGACCAAATCTTAAAGCATTGTGGTCTAGCTCGGGGGTGGCTAGTGGTAAATCCGTCTGGAGTCATTGAGCCTACGTTTGGGTGGAGATGAGCACCCCTCTCAGTAGTCGCATCACACCTGGTGTTTTTGATAAGTGTTTATATCTTGTATCTTGAATTGAATAATCCTAGACGCATACTCATGTTTATACGCTCATAAATGGTTTCTGTATAGAAGTGTTTTCCTTGTGTTTTGATCGAAAATAATGCATGCATGCTTATACTTATATGACCATAATCAGTTTATGTATAGAATGAATCAGTTCAGAATACAAGTCTGTTGCCTTGAGATTTGTTCCATCTACTTGACTCACGCTATGTCCTAGTTTGATTTCCTGAAGGCACCTCCTCCCGGGAAGTTTCCTCGCATTCCAGAGTCGGAGTGAGTTCCTTGAAAAGACTACCATTATAGTAAACCCACGAGTTTACTTTAACTCTATCACAAAGTTCATAGCTCGGTGAATTAGGAAGGCTTTTTAATTAGGTCACCAAGCCTAGGGATGATTACCCAAGAACCCTCTGAAGGATCATGTGATCGGAGTCTGGAAACCTTGTACAAGAAAGAGTAGTTCTCTCAGGTTTCGGCGTTTCGGCACCCGGGAAACAAAAGGGCAAGATCCCTCTTCTTCACTAGTCGCAAAATCCTAGTATGCAAAACCCCGAATTGGTTTAGCGTGAATAGGTTTTGGGGTTTCGGCACCTGGGAAACCAAAGGGAAAGATCCCTCGTCTTCGCCAGTCGTGAAATCCCAGTATGCGAAACCTTGAATTGGTTTAGCGTGAATAGGTTTCGGCGTTTCGCCACCCAGGAAACCAAAGGGCACGACCTCTCATCTTCTCTAGTCATGAAATCCTAGTATACGAAACCCCGAATCGGTTTAGTGTGAATAGGTTTTGGCACCGAGGAAACCAAAGGGCAAGACCCCTCATTTTCACAAGTCGCAAAATCCTGGTACACAAAACCCTGACGTGCTCTATGGAGGATCCCTAGGTCACCAGACAAGGTCTTGTGGTAGGAAGGAGGAGTCCCGAAAGAATCTATACCATCCATTTGTAGGGATGCGTGACAAAGATCTAAATCCATCGGGGTTATGGAGATCGGGGAAATAGGAGTGAAGACCCCGCCAAAATCCTGAAAGGTAGAATGCAGGGATTTAATCTAGGCCATTGATCAAGTCAACGATATGGACCATAGATTCGGATGATACCAGGCTTTCGGGTTTCGGGGATTGAATGAACAAGAGTTCCTTGCAACAGGAATCTTGAAGGTTGAATTCCGGTAATGCCATTTGGTGTTAGCATGTGTTCACTGAGGTGGTCACATGGAGTAGGAAAATGGGAGCCAAGGATCTCGTTAATCCCATTTCTAGTTTCGACACTTCAAGGGACAGGGAGCTGGGGAGAGATCGCACACAGAAATCCCAAAACACGAAAGCTGGAAGGGCCTTTTTGGTAAGGTCTATGGTCATAGCCAACGATCACATGGAGGAGGATAAGGGAAGGTATGGTTTTTTCTAGGCCCCATAGAAATTCTGGGATTCTATCCCTCAAAGAAAAGATGAAAATAAAAGAAAAATCTAGGTTATCATAGTGGGTGTGTGAAAAATTGGTATCAGAGCATGGTTACAACACTTGACCTGCTTGGGCTCATGAACGAGTTGCATAGAAACTCTATTTGAAGTACTCTTAAAAGGAGTAACCCTCTACCTTAACCCCCTTTATCAAAATCTGAAGTTAAGAATGAAAATTCCTATTGTGTGTATGCATTTGAAAAATATGAATTATGCATTGATTGTGAATGAATATAATGTTGACTAACAACGAGTGTTTTTATTGCACAACAAGGGGATGATCAACCATGAGAAACTATAGACACATAGAATGGTGATGAGCCATGAAGTGTGGGATGTATCCCACAATAAAGATGAAGAATCTGATGAAAGGAGAGTGGTAGAGACCCCTCCAGATCTACCTGAGACTGTGAGAATCCTCATGGTCGAACTACAGAGCTGCAAGGCCGAAAACGAGAGGTTGATAAAAGAGCAAGAGAAGTAAATGGAAATTAATGTAGTCTTGATGCAGATTTTATCCAACATACAAAGACAATTGCATCATGGACCTGACACCAGTCACGCAGACCAACGACGGATAAAGAGAAGTCAAAGCCCACCTGGGATACAAAAAGCATGGTCTTTTAAGTGGACACACTAGGAGGAGCACCTCAAGAAAGCTCCACCCCAGAGATAAGGGAAAAGCATCAAACGATTCCTCTAGAAAGGAAACTGGTGACTCGGAGGGATATTCTAGTAGCAGAACTAGTTCTTATTCCCAAAGAAAAAGGAAGAAGCAAAATCATTCCAAAAATCATAATCTCGAAGAATTCAAGAAGGCCAAACCACCCTCTTTCGACGGTGAAATAAAGTAGGGAGAGGAAGCAGAGGCCTGACTACTTGGAGTAAAGAAGTATTTCAGAGTCCATGACTTCTCAGAAAACTTGAAGGCCCGAGTAGCCACTTTCATCCTGAATGGGAAGGCTTCCATTTGGTGGGAATACATTAAGAACGTAAAAGGTATTCATGAAGAAGACCTATCTTCTGAATGGTTTGAGAAATACTTCAGGAAGAAGTATCTGTCGGAAAGTATTTCGACGAAAATACTAAATAATTATATGAACTCAAGCTGGGGCAACTCACCATAGAGGAATATGTCAGCATATTCCTCGAGTTGCTGAGGTACGTACCCTATATAAAAGAAGAAAAGGAAAAGGTGCAACGATTCATCAGTGGACTACCTAAGGACTATCAGAATAGGATTGAGTTTGACGAGCCAAAGACCCTACAAGACGCTATTTGAAAGGCAAGATATTGTTATGAATAAAATGGGCATCAGACAGAACCTCGTGAAGGCTGGAAGCAGAAGAATAGTTTGGGACTCTAGAAAAAGGGGTTTAAATCCCCAAGATTTAAAAACTATAAAAACGACTCAAGGATGAGCTTCCCAACCTGAAGTGTACACTAGCAGAATTTCCCCTCCCAGAGAGGAAATAAACCTTTTGGATCTACCCCAGGAAAGATTGATAACCCGAAGAGAGAACCCTTGAAATGTTGGAGTTGTGGAGAAGAACATCTATTGAGGGACTGCCCGCACCGACAACAGAATAGTCGAAGAATTTACAACGTTCAAGAATCTACCACCCTCAATGACATGGCTAGGAGTGTGCCACAAATTTATGCAGCCTTGGATAAAAAAAAAGCTAACCACCAAGCTTCAGTGGTGGAGATGGAAGGTATGATCACCAACCATCTAGTTTCTATTCTAATCGACCGTGGTTCAAATTTGAGTTATATAGCTCCTAAGGTTGTTGATAAGTGTAAATTACAGCCACATAAACATGCCAAGCCATGGTTGGTACAATTAGTCACTGGCACCAAAAGAAAGGTAGCGAAGGTCATACCAGCTTGCCAATTCACTATGGGTGAATTCCCCACCCAAGCAACCCTTAACATTCTACCCCTAGGATCATATGACCTATTGATTGGTATGGACTGGCTAGCCACATATAAAGCCAGACTCGACTGTTACCATAATACCTTAGAATGTGTAAGTGAAGAAGGAAGAAGGATAACCCTTCAAGGGATCCAAAAACCTATCTCGGAGAGACGAATATCAACTCTTCAAATGAGAAAGTATTGCAAAAAGGGATGTCCACTATATGTGATACAGGTATTGGAATCAGTTGAAGATGACAAACCCAACCTCGAAGACCACCCCACAGTAAGATAATATAGAGATGTATTTCTGGAAGAGGTATCGAGTCTACCTCCAAGAAGGGACATTGACTTCTTGATTGAACTTGAACCAGGAACGGTGCCAGTGTCTAGGACACCCTACAAGATGAGCACACCTGAGCTAGTTGAGCTTAAATTACAACTAAAAGAAATGATGAACAAAGGCTATATCCAGCCCAATGTGTCTCCATGGAGAGAACCAGTCCTATTTATGAAAAATAAAGATGGTACCCTCCGACTGTGCATAGATTATAGACAACTCAATAAGGTAACCATAAAGTACAAGTACCCCTTGCCCAGGATCGATGACCTTTTCGATCAATTGGGAGGTGCTTCCATCTTCTTAAAGATTGACTTAAGATCTGGATACCATAAAGTCCGAATCAAGGGTGAAGACATCCACAAAACTGCCTTCAGGACGAGATATGGTCACTATGAGTTTGTGTTAGTACCATTTGGATTGACCAATGCCCCTGCCACTTTTATGTGCTTGATGAACAATGTGCTCAGTAAATTCCTAGACAAATTTGTACTAGTTTTTATTGACGATATATTAATTTATTCCAAGAATAGAGAGGAACATGAGGAACATCTTAGACTTGTGCTTCAAGTGCTAAGAGAACATCAGCTCTATGCCAAATTTAGCAAGTGCAGATTTTTCCAGAAGAAAATACATTACTTGGGCCATGTCATATCTGAAGAGGGAGTAGCAGTAGACCCTGACAAGATCAGGTCTATCATGGAATGTCCTACCCCAAAGGACATTTCAGATATCATATCCTTTATGGGCTTAGAAGGATACTATAGGAGATTTATGAAAGGATTCTCCAAGATTGGTTGTCCAATCACTGCCCTCCAGAAGAAGGGAGATAAATTCACGTGGACATAAGAATGTGAAGAAATATTTCAATCCCTAAAAAATCTATTGACCCACACACCTTTGTTGAATATCGTCGATCCCAAAGATGACTTCCTCATGTGCACAGATGCCTACAAGGAAGGGCTCGGAGGAGTCCTTATGCAAGGAGGAAGTGTAGTCTGCTATGAATCCTAAAAGTTGAATGAGAACGAAGTCAACTATGTGACCCATGATCTGGAGCTGGCCGCCATAGTGCACGCCTTAAAAATGTGGAGGCATTACCTCATGGGAAGGAAATTTGTACTTATGACAGACCACTATGGATTGCAATATCTTTTTGACCAACCAAATATCAATGCCAGACAAGCTAGGTGGATGGCCCTCCTTAGCGAGTTTTATTTTGAAATCAAACATGTTAAAGGAAAGGAAAATAAGGTGGCCGATGCCCTTAGCAGAAGTATGAAAACAATTCACCTGGCAGCAGTGAGAACCTGTGAGACGAATGTCAAAGAATGAGTCAGGATTGCACAAGAAACAAACACATTCTTCCAGACCATGACCTCGTACCTAGAGCAAGAACTCACATGGATAAAGTATGAAGGCTACCAGATGATAGATGGAGGTCTACTAACTTACAGAAACAAATTGTATATTCCAAATTGTGATGACTTGAAGAGGTTCATAATGGATGAACTACAAAAAACACCATATACTGGTCACCCATGATATCAGAAGATGATCACGACCACTAGGAAACAATTTTATTGGCATGGGTTAAAGAAATACATAGCTAATTATTTAGCTAAGTGTCTAGAATGCCAACAGGTTAAAGCAGAATACCGGCACCCAGCAGGATTATTACAACCTCTACCAATCCCAGAATGTAAATGGGAAACCATTTCCATGGATTTCATCACCATATTACCAACCTCGACCAGGCAGAATGATACCATCATGGTGGTGGTGGATAAATTGAGCAAGTCTGCCCATTTTATCCCCATCAAATCGACTTGCAAGGCAATAGATATCACCAACATATTCATGAAGGATATATTCAGACTACATGGTATGCCTAAAAAGATCGTGTCTGACAGAGACACGAAATTTACTTCCAACTTTTGGAAATCCTTGATGGCTAGTCTAGAAACCAAATTATTGTTTAGCACAGCCTATCATCCTCAAACCGATGGACAGACGGAAAGAGTGAACCAAATATTAGAAGACATGCTAAGAATGCATGTAATGCATCAACCTAAAAAGTGGGAAGACTACCTGCCAATAGTGGAATTTGCCTACAATAACGGCTACCAAGAATCCCTAAAGATGAGTCCTTTCGAAGTCCTCTATGGTAGACCATGCAATAGTCTAGTCAGTTGGAGTAACCCAATAAACAGAGTTACTATTGGACCTGACATGTTGAAAGAAATGTAAAAACAAGTGATTCAGATAAAACAAAATCTAAAGGTCACTTAGAAAAGACAAAAAAGTCACGCCGATCGAAAGAGAACTCCAAGAGAATTCAAGATGGGAGATCACGTATATCTCAGAGTTAGGCCCGAGAAGAGTTCCCTAAGGATGGGAGTTTGTGAAAAGTTGACACCTCAGTATTTCGGACCCTTTGAAGTTCTAGATAGAGTCGGACCTGTAGCCTATAGGCTAACACTTCCTTCCACAGTAAAAGCACATAATGTTTTCCATGTTTCATTATTGAAAAAATATGTACATGATTCTAATCATATAATTGATTGGTTTGTGATCTAGGTGGAATCGAAGGGAGAATTCCTACCAGAACCTCAATTCATACTGGACAGAAAGGAAACTCCACTCAAGAACCGAAACATTGCACAGGTCAAGGTGCAGTGGAAACATTTTGGCCCAGATGAGGCTACATGGGAAATGGAAGATGCCATGAAACAGGCATATCCAATTTTGTTTACTTCTGTACATACACGTCATATTGATAGAAACAACATCGAGGACAATGTTCCTTTAAGGGGGAGGGAATTGTAACACCCTATTTCCCCCAGTCTGTAAAAATAACTATATTGGACAAGAACTATGGAAAACTCAAAGATGTGAATGTTTGATTTGATGGACCTGTGTATAAAAGGTCGATGAATGTAAATTATGTTATGAATATGTGTTGCACGACTGTTGGGGAGGGGATGTGCTAAAAGAGACCATGATGGATAATGAGAGGTGGTGGAAGGGACTTGGAATGGTTTCATTAAATTCCACTGAGCCAGTACCATACTGGTTTTTACTTGCTGAAATACCAAAGCTACTCTCTAACCCTGGAATGGATTTCCCATCAGATTGGTAGGTGGGGAGGCTCCCCAAGAGATAATGAGGGGATGGGGGTGAACAACCCATCCATAAAATCTCCCAGACCTGACCATGGATGGGGAAATTCGTTCCACACACAATCTTACAGAGAAAGGGGTAGAGAAGAGAGAGCGCGCGTGACAGGGATCGCTGAAGAAAAACCGGAGGAACTCTGGAAATATGGGGGAGTTATGAATGGAGGAGAAGGAGAGTAACCTTCATCCTTGAATTTCGTTGAGCTGGAAGTAGGAGACTGAATCTTAAAGCATCGTGGTCTAGCTCGGGGGTGGCTAGTGGTAAATCAGTCTAGAGTCACTGAGCCTATGGTTGGGTGGAGACAAGCACCCCTCTCAGCAGTCACGTCACACCTGGTTTTTCTGATAAGTGTTTATATCTTGTATCTTGAATTAAATAATCCTGGACACATACTCATGTTTATACACTCATAAATGGTTTCTGTATATAAATTTTTACCTTGTGTTTTGATCGGAAATAATGGATGCATGTTGATACTTATATGACCATAATCGGTTTATGTATAGAATGAATAAGTTCAAAATATGAGTCTGTTCCCTTGATATTTTCTCCATCTACTTGACTCACTTTACGTCCTGGTTTGATTTCCCAAAGGCACCTCCTCCCGGAAAGTTTCCTCGCATTCCAGAGCCGGAGTGAGTTCCTTGAAAAGACTACCATTATAGTAAACCCACAAGTTTACTTTACCCCTGTCACAGAGTTCATAGCTTAGCGAATTAGGAATGATTTTCAGTCAGGTCACCAAGCCTAGGGATGATTACCCAAGAACCCTCTGAAGGATCATGTGATCATAGTCTAGAAACCTTATACAAGAAAGAGAATTTCTCTCAGGTTTCGGCATTTTGACACTCGGGAAACCAAAGGGAAACATCCCTCGTCTTCGCCATTCGCAAAATCCTGATATGTGAAACCCCAAATCGGTTTAGTGTGAGTAGGTTTCAGCGTTTCGGCACCCGAGAAACCAAAGGGAAATATCCCTCGTCTTCGCCAGTCGTGAAATCCCGGTATGAAAAACCCCGAATCGGTTTAGCGTGACACCCGGGAAACCAAAGGGCAAGACCTCTCGTCTTCACCAGTTGTGAAATCCCAGTATATGAAGCCCCCAATCGGTTTATTGTGAATAGGTTTCGGCGTTTCAACACCCAAGAAACCAAAGAGCAAGACCCCTCGTTTTTGCAAGTCATGAAATCCCGGTACACGAAACCCCGACACGCTATATGGAGGAGCCCTAGCTCATCGGACAGGGTCTTGTGGTAGGAAGGAGGAGTCCCTAAAGAATCTGGACCGTCCATTTGTAGGGACGCATGGTGAAGATCTAAAGCCACCGGGGTTATGGAGATCGGGGAAATAGGAGTGAAGACCCTGCCAAATTTCTGAAAGGTAGAATGTCAGGATTTAATCTGGGCCATTGATCAAGTCGACGATATAGACCGTAGATCCAGATGATACCAGGATTTCGGGTTTCAGGGATTGAAGGAACAAGAGTTCCTTGCAACAGGAATCTCGAAGGTCAAGTTTCGGTAGTGACATTTGGTGTTAGAATGTTTTCACTGAGGTGGTCGCATGGAGTAGGAAAAGGGGAGCCAAGGAACTCATTAACCCCATTTCGGGTTTCAGCACTTCAAGGGACAGGGAGCCGGGGAGAGATTGCACACAGAAATCCCAAAACGTGAAAGATGGAAGCACCTTTTTGGTAAGGTCTATGGTCATAGCCAATGATCACATGGAGGAGGATAAGGGAAGGGATGGTCTGTGCTAGGCCCCATAGAAATTTGGGGATTTTGTCCCTCGAAGAAAAGATGAAAATAAAATAAAAATATAGGTTGTTGTAGTGGGTGTGTGACACGGTCGCTTCAAAAGACCCTTTTTGGTCTAGATTTCGCCTTAGGGGTGGAAAAGGGGGCTCCAGTGTAACTGGTGATAGGCCCATAAGCCTTCATGATCGGTGAAACTCATGATCCTCCACTGTGTGAGAAGATCAAAGACACTCTAGGGATTTTTATTCGTTCAAAAAACAACACACACTAAAAAAGTCCCTACAAGATAAAACAAGCAAACACTAACCGACACTAGAGAAAATTACCGGTGCAAGTGAAACTTGAACACCGAAGCACCCTCCAGGTATACTCTGCAAAGCATGGCCCGATGTTTGTCCTAGGTACCATGGTATACCCCCGTAGTCACTTGTGTATATCTCTAAAAAGATAGGAAACTAGGTTGCCAACACGCAAACAGTCACCAGGCGGGTACAGTCGAAAGTCGGGTAGACCACAATGAGAAGGGTATCAACCCCAAAACATGTCAAGGGTATCGAAAGCAAGTGGTCCAAAAGACAAATGAGGACCTCGAACGGATTCAAGACCCACAAAGCTCTGTGGCAAATGCAATTGACGGAATCCCAAGACAATCCCTCTATATGTGTTCTCCACTACGATTGGTCCAACTTTGGAGGGTTTATCTCCGCTACCTTTCCGCACATGACCTCGTGTTTATCCCCTGTGTTAGAGGGGGGTCCCGGATAACTTTCACGATACTGGACTTTGACACTCCCTAACTCAGACTCCAATGTTTGATTTTAATGGCCTTGAAGAGTTTCCTCTCCAACCTAATTCAAGGCCCTAACCCTAAAATAGTTGGTTGACCCTACAAACATAAAAAGTCTAATGAATTTTAGATTTAACGTTAATTTTTATGGCTTGTCTTAAGTCAAAGGTTATGAAATTGAAACTAGTGATGTTTGAAATAAGAAAGCAAAATAAACAGAAAGTTGGAAACAAAATGTTCGACAACACAGGTATTCCAACAGAGGACAAACACCTTCAGTAACCACTCACATAACTAGATCAAAGATCAACACACCGATGTTTTCACGTGGTAAAACCCCTACGGGG
>JZKD02S1706609.1:701889-722555 GCA_000966675.3 Picea glauca
ATCAAACCAAACCATTTACATCAATGACATATGATCCAACAATCTCCCAAGTAATCAAACCATTGGCATCAATGACAAACCATTGGCATCAATGACAACATGATCCAACATATGCCACATAAAATCTTCGAGTTGTATACAAAATTAAAACATACAAATATTCTGCAAATACACAAATTCATACAAAATAATAATAGAAATACACATGCAACATACACATGAAAAACCCATAAAAAGAAATGCATAAATAATTATGGAGCACATAATTTAACACACAATTAACACTTATCTTTGATAACAATATCACCAATTTCATGCAGACCTTCCATGTTCCTCCCATCCATAGACCACATTGCTTGTAATCTTAGCAGTGGTTCACCCCCGAGCTGGGGCTAAACTCTACCAGGGAAAAGGGAATACTAGGTCTGACAAGCAGCATAATTGCTCAGTCCAAGGTGCCCAACTGCTGCAACTAGCCTACAGTCTCTCATTCTCCTCATGTTTGTCCCACCCGAGGAAGTGTTCCCCTTCTCTTCTTAACAGTCCCTCAGGTTCCCACTTCCCTTTCGAGGCTTCAACAACATGCCGGATAGGAAGTCTCCGAGCCTTGTAGCCATTCCTAGCACACGAGGAAACAATTCTGAGTAGTTTCCCGCCTAGAGAAACTACTCACAATCATGACGACCCACTTCTTCGACATAGAAAATATGTTGGGGATGCTACAATAAAATTTTCGAACTATATACAAAATTAAAACATACAAATATTATGTAAATACACAGATTCATACAAAATAATAATAGAAATACACATAAAGCATACACAGGAAAAACCCATAAAAACAAATGTATAAATAATGATGCAACACATAATTTAACACATAATTGACACTTATCTTTGATAAAAAGATCACCAACTACGTTCAAACCTTCCATGTTCCTCCCAGCCATAGACCACACTGCTCGTAATATCAATAGTGGTTCACCCCTGAGCTGGGGATAAACTCTACCAGAGAAAAGGGAATACTAGGCCTGTCTAAGGTATGACAAGTAACATAATTGCTCAGTCCAAGGTGCCCAACTGTTTCAACTAGCCTGCAGCCTCTCATTCCCCACATGTCTTTCCCACCCTAGGATGTGTACCCCTTATCTACTTAATAGTCCCTCGGCTACCCCACTTCCCTTTTGAGGCTTCAACAAAAGGTCAGACAAGAAGTCTCAGAGCCCTGTAACCATTGCCCAACACACCAGGGAACAATTCTGAGCAATTTCTCACCTAGAGAAACAACTCACGAGCCTGGCAACCTACTTCTTCAACATAGAAAAAATCTCACCCAAAGAGAAATGCCTATGGGCCTAACAACCCTCTTCTTCGACCATGGGCCTAACAACCTTCCTCTTTAGCCTGCAGTCAAACCAGGTTTCTAGTTGTCCACAACGCTGAGCTTCCCAAGTACTATTAGATGATGGAAGCAACAGATTTTGGATAGTAGGAGAGAATAATGGTAACAATGAAGAAGTAAAATGAATGGAAAATGAACTAATTTCCCCCAAATATATGTGCATGTGCCTTTTACGACACATGGAACCCAAGGGACTCTCTTGTCCCCCCTTTAGAAACTTAGGATATAATATATAAATTTATATCCATACTTTAACTTTTTAGGAATATTAATATAATATTCCATTAGGCTCAAGCCCTCTTTATCTTAGCCCCTTTTCTAAACTCTTAGCTCCCTTACCCCTTTCTAGTGGAGTTTATCCCCCAATCTCTTTTGTTTGGTCGGTCTGCATGCAATTGTGTACTTAATTAATAATATGAGTATGATTTACAATTACAATATAGGCACGATGACCTTTATCATCCAGGCTCCTTGGCCTAATAATCATACAAGAATTCTAGCATATAATAACCTGGCTCACCAACCTATAAAACACAACATATATACAAAGGCCCCCTGGCCCTAAGATCACACACTCAATCCGGTGTGTGAAGAAATATGGAATGTGTGCACTCTTCTTTTGGTATGAGATTCTCGCTCACTGACTCAATGCACGTATAATCGTACCAAAAACCCGTTATCATCAACTCACCATCTTATAAGCATATTTACATTTACATTGAAAATTGGGGTTTAGCCTAGGGGTATTACTATATGGATATATACCTTGTTGCGCGAAACTTTCCTCTCCTATCACAGAAGGATGAGTATTTTGTTTATGCTCATGCCACTAAGGATATCAAAATGAGAAACCAAGGATAATGGAATTTTTTCCTAGAATCCTACGCATCTCTGCAATCTTCCAAAATTAGGTTCAACAAGTATGGTTCCCAACTAAGTATTGTCCCCTTCGCACACTGTGAGGTTGTTGCTACCACTCTTATTAGTGCCCCTTCCTTGCAACATTTTCTTAGTAACTTGCAATCCATCATCTTTGTCGTGAATCTTGTGGCTGGCTCATTTATATTTTTCATAACCATGCCTCTGCTTCCACTGTCAGTGCCAAATTAAGCTTTTAATTCTTCTTCAATTGTCTTTTCCTTTGTCTTATCATCTAAATATTACTTTGGCTTCACCCCATATGTTGGAATCTCTGTAATATTTTCAATTAGGTCTACATCAATTGAGACAGGTCTATCCATCCACAAAAATCATCCATGTGATCTCGCCAGTAGTTTTTTCACGCACGCATTGACATCCTTCCCCCTACCAAAGTGTGTAATTTCTAACAAATTCATGATGCCTAAATTGTACAACCTTGTAATCCATTATTTGGGTTCTTATATTAGAATTCCTAATGAACTTATCCCTTTTCTCTCCATATAAATTTATTGCGCAAGCTTAGGAAACTTACCCACATCTGTGACATCATGATCTACCTACCTCAGTTTCGGAACAAACCCCATCATGTCCTCTGAAACTATTACTGATTCTGGAATTTGGGGCAATGACAACAAAACCTGATTATGTGTGCACACCATTTTTATTGTTTCCCTTGGTTTCTTCTTTGATGGACCTGTTGTCTTGATCTGTATTTCTTCCTTTGTGTCTTGATCTGCATCGTTGTTCTATTTTTTTTCCCTAGGGTTTTGTGCAGCCTTGGGTTCATTTGATTATGTCTTCTCGTCATCTTCTTCATTTTGTTCGCCATGTGTGTGCATCACTCCTCGTTTTGTTATGTTAGGGTTTGCTTCTGCATTATGGTTTTGGATTTCCTCTGCCTGGTTTATCTCTGTTGATTCTTCCTCTAGGTTATGTTCCTTGACCAGTGTTGGACTAACTGAATCACTCAATGGAGACGAGATCTCATCCACATCTACCACCCCTATTGCATCCTCTGTAGGTTTTTTGTCACTTTTTGTCCTTCTTGCGAACTGGTCGGTTGCTTTAAACTTCGATGGTGTCATTGTTCTAGCTCAGGTGAAACTTGTTGTAAATCTAGGTTGGACTCTTCACAACTTCTCACACAATCACAACCTATTCTCTCCTTTTCTCCTATTTTCTCAATATCACACTAAATGTTTTCCTTTCCATGTTTTCCCCCTTTTATAATATCTATCATAAATGATCTTTCATATCCCACTTTACCATTCACTGCCTTTTTCTTTTTCTGACCACTTTTTGTCTTAGCGCACTGCATTCACCTTTTCCTGTCACATAGTTTCTTTAGGTTCTCTCATATCACTTACTAACTTCTGTTGTGTGTTGTATCTACTAACTTGTTTTTTTCTTTTTCTTCTTTTTCTACTTTTTTTCTTTTATTTTTCTTCTTTTAACTACTACTATATACAATATGTACGATTCTAACTTATACATTGCAACTACTGAGAATTAGTAGGTCGATTGTCCCTGTACAGTTTCATTTGACTACCATTCACCAATCCTTGAATCTTCTTTCCTGCTAAATCATGCAGTTGCACAACAGCTCCATCTGTGATAGACTTTATCTCATATGGTCTTAGCCAATGCATTCTAAACTTCTCTAGGTGCTACAAATATTTACTATCATAAAGGAGAACCAAATATCCTTCCTTAAAGTTCTTTTTCTTGATGTGTTTGTCATTCCAAGATTTTTCCTTTGATTTTTGTACTTCCTGATGGAAACCAACTATGATCATGTCTTCTTCTAGTTCCATAAGTTGAGCCAATATTTCTTGAGTTTTTCCTCTTTCTGTCATGTTTGTAATAGTTGCAATGTGCAAACTAGGTATCAAATACTCCAAAGGTAGTATTGTTTCATGTCCATACACCAGTATGAAAGGTATATTCCCTGTTAGCTTCTTACACATGGTTCTATAAGCCCATAACATTGCTGGTATCTTCCAGTCCTAATCATCCCTGTTCACATTGCAAATCTTGGTTAAGGCATCCTTCACTATTTTTTTAAATTCTTCCACTATTCCATTATCCTTAGGATGGTAATAAGTGATCTTAGGATGATGTATCTCA
Organism: Picea glauca; assembly: GCA_000966675.3. Lineage (NCBI taxonomy): Eukaryota > Viridiplantae > Streptophyta > Pinopsida > Pinales > Pinaceae > Picea > Picea glauca. The sequence goes on from JZKD02S1706609.1 coordinate 706,340, forward strand.
AATTGTTTAGTCATTTCCTAGATTGTATTATTAATAAAATGAGTCCCTTCATCACTCATCATAATTATAGGGCATCCAAATATTGTGACTACTTTCTCAAATAAGAAGTGCACCGCAATTTTTGTGCTACAATCCTTCATTGATGTTGCTTCAACCCATCTGGTTAATTATTTCATCATTTTAATGATATACCTTGCTCCTAAGCTTCTGGTTGGTGGATTAATTGGTCCTACATAATCTACTTTTCACTTATCAAACACTTTAAAATTTACTTGAGGTCTTAATGACATCCCATCCCTCCTAGATGGATTTCTAACCCTTTGACAGACATCACAATTCTTACAATACTCCTTTGCATCCTTGTGAATTGTTGGCCACCATAATCTTGCATGTAATATCTTTTGCGCAGTATCTTTCCCTGCGTAATGTCCTCCAACTATTCCTCCATGTGCTTCTTCTAAAATGATAGGTCATTCATGCTCCATGACACATATTCTCAAAATATTGTTTGCACTGAGTTTGTACAAGTGACCTGCAATCAATTGGTAGTTTGTAGCTCTTACTACCAAATTCTTCTTCTATGCAGTATTAAATTCCTTTGGGGCAAATCCTGTACTAAAAAATTCAATAATGTCATCAAAATATTCATCAACAATCTATACTGAAAATAGTTGTGCATTTGGGAAATTGTCCTCCAAGTTGCTTGGTTCTTATCCATTAGTTATCCTGGACAAATGATCTAGCCCTGCATTCAATATTCCAGGTTTCACCACAAATTCAAAATCGAACTCCTGAAACAAAAATAGCCATATGCACATTCTTCCCCCCAACACTGGATTATTGACCAAATATCTAAGAGAAGAGTGATTTGTAAACATCTTAAAATGTTGGCCTAACAAATAATGTATGAAATTATGCAATGCATATACCATAGCCAATCCTTCTCTTTCTGTTGTATTGTAATTCTTTTATGAATCTGACAGCTTCATGCTTGCAAATGCTATGGGGTGATCTATATCACCTTCTCCTAGTTGTGCTAATACTTCTCTAAGTGTTATTGCAGATGCATCCACATGAACATAGAATTCCTTTGACCAATCTACAAAAAACCAAAATTGGCGTTGTCACCATTTTCTCCTTCAATATATCCAAGCTCTATTGGAACTCATCATTCCACTAATATTTGATGTATTTCTTCAACAATTTCTCCATGGGAGCAGTGATATGTGCATATTCCCTTATAAACTTCCTATAGTAGCCTATGTGACCAAGTGTAAATTTTAACTAGCACAATGACTTAGGTGGTGGAAAATTCACTATGACAACAATTTTGGAAGGATCAACCAACAGACCATGTTTACACACCACATGCCCTAACAAAATACAAAATGGTGCGATGAAAATACATTTCTTAATATTCAATGAAATATGACACTATCTACATCTATCTATCATCAATATTAGCACTTGATTTTTGTACTTCCTAATGGAAACCAGCTATGATCATGTCTTCTTCTAGTTCCATAAGTTGAGCCAATATTTCTTGAGTTTTTCCTCTTTCTATCATGTTTGTAATAGTTGCAATGTGCAAACTAGGTATCAAATACTCCAAAGGTACTATTGTTTCATGTCCATACACCAATATGAAAGATATATTCCCTGTTAGCTTCTTACACATGGTTCTATATGCCCATAACATTGTTGGTATCTTCCAGTCCCAATCATCCATGTTCACATTGCAAATCTTGGTTATGGCATCCTTCACTATTTTTTTAAATTCTTCCACTGTTCCATTATCCTTAGGATGGTAATAAGTGATCTTAGGATGATGTATCTCAAATTGTTTAGTCATTTCCTAGATTGTATTATTAATAAAATGAGTCCCTTCATCACTCATCATAATTATAGGGCATCCAAATATTGTGACTACTTTCTCAAATAAGAAGTGCACCGCAATTTTTGTGCTACAATCCTTCATTGATGTTGCTTCAACCCATCTGGTTAATTATTTCATCATTTTAATGATATACCTTGCTCCTAAGCTTCTGGTTGGTGGATTAATTGGTCCTACATAATCTACTTTTCACTTATCAAACACTTTAAAATTTACTTGAGGTCTTAATGACATCCCATCCCTCCTAGATGGATTTCTAACCCTTTGACAGACATCACAATTCTTACAATACTCCTTTGCATCCTTGTGAATTGTTGGCCACCATAATCTTGCATGTAATATCTTTTGCGCAGTATCTTTCCCTGCGTAATGTCCTCCAACTATTCCTCCATGTGCTTCTTCTAAAATGATAGGTCATTCATGCTCCATGACACATATTCTCAAAATATTGTTTGCACTGAGTTTGTACAAGTGACCTGCAATCAATTGGTAGTTTGTAGCTCTTACTACCAAATTCTTCTTCTATGCAGTATTAAATTCCTTTGGGGCAAATCCTGTACTAAAAAATTCAATAATGTCATCAAAATATTCATCAACAATCTATACTGAAAATAGTTGTGCATTTGGGAAATTGTCCTCCAAGTTGCTTGGTTCTTATCCATTAGTTATCCTGGACAAATGATCTAGCCCTGCATTCAATATTCCAGGTTTCACCACAAATTCAAAATCGAACTCCTGAAACAAAAATAGCCATATGCACATTCTTCCCCCCAACACTGGATTATTGACCAAATATCTAAGAGAAGAGTGATTTGTAAACATCTTAAAATGTTGGCCTAACAAATAATGTATGAAATTATGCAATGCATATACCATAGCCAATCCTTCTCTTTCTGTTGTATTGTAATTCTTTTATGAATCTGACAGCTTCATGCTTGCAAATGCTATGGGGTGATCTATATCACCTTCTCCTAGTTGTGCTAATACTTCTCTAAGTGTTATTGCAGATGCATCCACATGAACATAGAATTCCTTTGACCAATCTACAAAAAACCAAAATTGGCRTTGTCACCATTTTCTCCTTCAATATATCCAAGCTCTATTGGAACTCATCATTCCACTAATATTTGATGTATTTCTTCAACAATTTCTCCATGGGAGCAGTGATATGTGCATATTCCCTTATAAACTTCCTGTAGTAGCCTATGTGACCAAGTGTAAATTTTAGCTGGCGCAATGACTTAGGTGGTGGCAAATTCACTATGACAATAATTTGGAAGGATCAACCAACATACCATGTTTACACACAACATGCCCTAACAAAATACAAAATGGTGCGATGAAAATACATTTCTTAATATTCAATGAAATATGACACTATCTACATCTATATAACATCAATATTATCACTTCAAAACGATCCTTCAATACACTGAATATTGTCCTATCATCTAAGTAAACTTCTAAAAACTTATGAATAAAATCCTTAAAGGAAGCTACTACTACCCTTGAAAAGATAGCAGGGGAATTCTTCAACCCAAATGGCATCATTATATATTGATATGACCCCCATTGTGTAGAAAATGTAGTCTTATGTTGATATTCTGGCGCTATTTTGATCTGGTGATATCCTGAAAACCCATCAGTGAATGAGTAAGCTTCTTGTCCTCCTGCATTATCCAATACGTCATCTATAAATGGGGTAGGTAAGGGATCATGTAGACATGCATTAGTCAACTTCCTCAAATCTACACATATCCTTATTCCCCCTTGCTTCTTCTCCTATACTACCATAGGAACACCCTATTTTGTAGGGGAATATTCTCTAGAGAGAATATTCTCATCTAAGGAATTGTTCTCAACATTGGACTATCAAACTTACAAAAATAATTCTAGTTGAGTGTGTAATATCTCCAACACCCCCTCTAAATACTACTAGGGTGTAAATGATGAATGGATCCCAAAAATCAAAGGCCATGTTAGGTACCCATTGTACAATGCATCTAAGAATGAAACACTGAAAAAACAAGGAAAGAGGGAAAATATCATGGAAGACCTCGCAACTGTGCAAGTTTGTGCTCATTGAAGATTTTGTTGAATATCTAGATGTCTTCATGGATATCATGAAGTAGATGCATAAGTGAGATGTCCAGAAATATCCACATTCCCTTTTTGTAATGAAGAAGATCGAAATGAAGTTTGGATGAAACTTTGAAAATTGTGCGGTCGTTTCCGAAAAAACGCTGAAATTTTACTGATTTTAAAATGTTCATAACTTCACTTCCTGGAATCCATTTCGGACGATGTTTTTTTTTTTTTAAAAATTAGGTATTTTTCTGAGAGGAATTCAATTCTACAATTTTTTCTGCAAATCCTTCTCATAAAATATCATAATTGAATCGGATGTGCGCAACCCCCTTTTTGTCTCCCGAGATGCATGCATGGAGCATGAAAAATCTTATGCATGCGAATCTTGAGATACATGCATGATATATTCCGTATGAAATTCAAAAAAATATATATATATGAAATGGATTAGACATCATTTGCAATTAATGGAACAAGAATTTGTGCAGATACTTGTGTAGAAGACTCTTCAGAATAAGAGGCTTGATCTTCTGATAGTTTCTCTTATGAATCTATCTTTTGAATCTCCTACATGAAATTTTCAAATTATTATTTATTCCCAAATAGAGCCTCCAATCTGGTCCATAGTTCATTTGGAGTTGAGTCTCGTGATTCATCATATACTTGGTGGAGAATTTCAGGAGAAATAAACTAGAAGATACATCCTAGGGCCATATATTGTCTATTGAGAAAGTCATTTTTCTCATCGGTGGAATCATGCTCTACTTCCATTTTCATAGTTATTTGGTACAAGCCTCTTCATCTAAGTTGAAGCATAATTTTTGGCTTCCACTCCAAATAGTTATGAGGCATGAGAAGTATTGGCGACAAATAATCCATCTTTTCATATGCGTTCTTCCATCTTTAGTACTTGTAAAATGAGTCTGGTGTGTATTTTTCCTAGAAATCCATCGACTTTGATACCATGTAAATGTGGATGAACCTACACGGATAAGATCTATCTAGAAAATGACATACACATTTATTAGAAAAATGAGAAAAGACAGAAACGCATGAGAGAGAGAGAATCAATTAATTGTTTTAATTGTATTCCATACTCAAAGAGTGAATAATTTACAATATTTGTAGGTTACATGAGTAACTAATGCACCATAGTAGTGATCTATAGAGATCTAGACACTCACTAACATACACTGAAGTGAACTACCACATAGTCCTAGTTAACTTATCCATGCAATCATCATATAACTAAGGCACATGTGTGGAAGTGAGAGAGACACATGCAACCGCTGGTGATAAAACTGAGGTTTCCATGCATGAGTGAATTCCACTAGTCTAACTGAGTGTGACTGACTATGAATTGAAGAGGAACACCATATTTTGTAGGGGAATAATCTCTAGATAAAATATTCTCATCTAAGGAGAATCATTCTCAACATTGGACTATCAAACTTAGGAAAATAATTCTAGGTAAGTGTGTAATATCTCCAACATATGGTTGTACCAATAGTCTCCAATACTTGCAATCTTTGGGTTCTCTAATGTTCCAATATTTACCTTCTTTATATTCAATGGTGTAACATAATATTCTAACTCTAATTATGGAAATTCTACTTCTCTTTCCCCTTCAACTTCTATGATTTGTATATTGGGCGAGTTTTCTTCTGTTGGGTCTTCTTCTTCTACGACATTATAACAATGTAGCAACTTTCTGATTATTTGTCTCTTCTAGTTCTGATAAGTCGTTACAACTTAAACTTATGATTCTTCAAAGATCCTATCTATTACTTACTTTAGTGTTGTATCTATATCTGGACTCTCATGCTCAAATTCAAATGTAATGACAAAGATATGTTGCATCTCTTCCCAATTTCTAGTTTCTTTGCGCAGTTCCAATTCTTTGTGCCAGTTCCTTGGAATACCTTCTAATGTGTGAATAAAGTGATGTGATCATTCCTCACATGGTACCAATATCCATTGAATTATACATCTATCTATGTGTTCTATGGGTTTTCCAATTCCATTATACTTCTCCACATATATATTCTCCTGCTTTGTGCCAAATCCAATGCACAGTAATATCTTGCATTGGTACCAGTTATTGATATTCTCCTTATTATTTCCCCACCAATGTGTAGGTGTTTTTTTCAAGGCTATATACAATACTGGTAGTCTTTTATTTTCCACTACTTCTAACTCAAACTTCATTAAAAATTCTTCTAAATCATTCTGACCATAAAAAGTTGGAGGTTCTCTTACCTTTGTACCAACCCATGTTAGTGTGTGGGTCATCCTTACACATATTTTGGTCGATAACTCATGCAAATGTTGTTACTAGTTCTCTAGACATGTATCTGAATATGAGGCACACAAAATGATGCTTCTCCAACTAAGCATATTGTCTTTTGTTGGATTAATGTAGTTCTCCCCTCACGCAGTAGTTTTACAAAACTGATTTATGTCTTCTATAATGAAATTATGTGTTGTAGGTTCAACATATCTTCCTCCCTCTAAAGGATCCAATGGTTCAATGACTTTGTATTCTCCTGATTCAAATATCATTTTCATGTTCTTCAAGTTGATGATAGTATGGTTATCAAATGCCCAATCCAGTCCCAACAATGTTGGATAGGGTGTAGTGTTATCCACTATGTCAATCACTTCAAAGTCTATCATGGTGTGCACACCATCTAGATATACTAGTATCACCTTAAATATACCAATTGGACTCACTCTATGTTGATTTGATAGCTTCAACTGAATAGGTGAATATCCTAGTGTAGGTTCCCCCATATCTTCCCATGTCTTCTTAGGCAAAACATTTACTTCAAACCCTAAGTCTAGTATGATATCCCCCATATTGAAGTCTCCAATGTTTGCATTCAACCTGAATTCCCTACTTGTTCTTCTGTTCTTACGAACCTGATTGACTCTCTTATATTCTAGTTTCATTTCTTCTCCAGTATTTCACTTTTCTAATAAACTTGTAATACATGTAAAGGGTTTTTATCATTCAACTTCACACAAGACCCAAAAAAATTATCATATTACTTACTTGTTCTAAAGGTTGATCTCTGTTGGTCTGATCAAATAAGTGAGGCAAGTCATAGACTGGTACACCATATCCTGGATTTTTTCATGAAGTAGAAGAAATATTTTCCTTCAAAATGTCATGTCTAGCCTCCTTGAATGTCTCCTTCTCCTTGCATGCATCAAACTTTTGTTCAGGTATTGTATTCTTTCATATCAACTAGTGTTGGTCTTGATTCTTCTTTGTTGCATCTGCTCATGTCTTGGCTCCACCTCTAGTAACTATATTGATCTTCTTCCCATCCTCTTCTCTAGTTTCCATAGAAATCCATTCAATATTCTAATTGTTATGATTCCTCTTTTCTTGTATCTTTGTCAACATGGTTGGACATTCTTTAGTATCATGGTATGTTGTACGACAATACATACATGTCGCAGGTGGTTGTGGGAAATATTTTTCATAATTCCCATGTTTCTAACAATTGTGACAAGTCACTGGTCCTGTACCTCTTCCAAATCCTCTTCCTCCATGGCCTCCTCCTCTCAAGCCTCCTCTATTACCTTGATTATCTCTACATAGTGTATTATACTATGGTGTCTAATTGTACTATGGCTGCACATTATTATACTTTGGTGGCATTGCAAACTATTGCATGTTATTATACTGCAGTGGTGTTGCAAACTGTTGTGCATTATTATATCGTGGTTTTCTTGTAAATTGTTGCACACGTTGCCATGTCCTTAATTCATCTTGCACCCTATATGCATCTGAATTCCTCTCCTTCATCATTTCTAAAGTTCTTCAGTCCTTGTCTTCATGTGCATCTGACTTGCAAAAATTACAAAATGTATTCTTGGGTATTGTTTGATACTTCTGCATCATGGGACAATGATAACGATCATGTCCATGTGTTCTTCATATATCACACCATGGTCCTCTTGTGGGTAAAGGATTTTACATTCATGTTCCCAAGTACTGCACAAAGGTTGGGAATTCATTCTTATGATGTCCTTCTGTTATACATAATGTACACCATACATATTCTCTCTTCTCCTTTCCCTTATTCTGATTCAACTAAAATGTTAGGTTCTTCATATCTTCTCTCAACTCTTCCCACTACAATAGAAAAAGAAATTAGTGTCTAAAATAGCATCAGAATTTAATTTATTTCAATTCACGAATTGGAATTGTGTTCCAGCACAAAACTGGGTGCAATCTGGACTATTTATAATTTCCCCAGATTTAGCGCTGAAATTAGCACCGTATTTAGCACCAGAATTAGCATCGGAAAAATAGTGTCAGGAATAGAGTTAGGTTTATCACTAACAATAACGCCTGGTTTAGCACCAGGAATAGCGCCAGGTTTAGCACCAGGAATAGTTCTAGGAATAGCATTAGGATTAGTGTTAGGATTAGCGTAAGATGTTTCTTCCAGTTTTTCGTCTGATATTCCTTCCAAGTTGTCTTGTGGTTTGGCTTCCAGTTTTACGTCCATTTTTTCTTCTGATATGGCTTCCAATTTTGCTTCCAGTTTTACGTCTAGTTTTGCTTCTAGTTTTGCTTCTCATTTTGCTTCTAGTTTTTCTTCTTGTGTTGCTTCCAATTTTGATTCTTGTTTGGCTTCCATTTTTTCTTTGATTTTTTCTTCTAGTGTGGCTTCCAATTTTTCTTCAATTTGGATTCCATTGTTGCTTCCTTTTTTTCTTCCAAAAATGTTTCTTGTTTTGATTACAATTATTAATTTAATATGTTTTATTTCAATTTAATTAGTTAAATATATCATGTCTCTTAAATAACTTATATGATTATACAATAAGTCATATAAATGCATTTGAAAGATTTTATAGGATAACATTTATAAAGAGTTTTTAGGGAAACAAACATCCATACAAATTAACAACATCATTATACTTATTAAATCTCCATCAAAATAGAATCTACAACATCTAGTATATATAAAATAACAAGATAAGTACTTAAGATCATCATTATATATAACTAAAACAAGTGAAAGTCAAATATGACAGTAGATAAATAACATGTGAAAATTATACATGTCTAATAGTCAACATAAGTCAAAATGATACATCATGTAAAAATGATATAAATAAAAATGATAAATTATGTAAGACAAAAAGATACAAGTCAATATGATATGTCATGTCCAAATGATATAAGTCAAAATGATACAACTCAATAATATGGTACTGGAGGCCGTGAAAATGATACATATTATAATAACCATGAAAAGAGGAATTATAACAATATATAAAAAATGATCCATGATACAATCTATATGATCATGATTGTCACTGGCTGCTACCAGCAAATTTCTCATCATCATCACCATCGTGATCATGATCATCATGATCATGATCATCGTCATCTGCATCTACATCGACCTCGTTGTCATATGTATATGTGTCATCATGAGCATCATCTTCCATCTCAGCATCAGACCCAATGTCATCTGGATCTATTTGATGAGGATGATTTGGATCTTTTGGAAGATCCTTGTTCTGCAAAAAAAACATTTAGAATTAATAGTATGTGTATGTTAAATTTTTATTCTTATCCACATTAGGAGGAAACAATGTAACATTTAGAGTTGTCATTTTTAAGGTGTTATTGAAATTTCAAATGAACAAATATTAAGACATATTCCCTTGAAATACATATTAAGGTGAATAAATGTCACAATGAAAACAAAAACTTGGATAGTTTTAGAAGGTCTCATGCTCTCATGGCAAGTCCTAGAATACTTTCTTTCAAGAAAATGGCATTTGATAGTTATGTGAATATTTCATTTATGGTACTTACACCACTTACATTCAATGCAAGGATTGAGGTAGATCAGATCGAATAACAATTTTGTTTTGAATAGTCTTGGTTGAGGTTTCTATTAGTTCAATTCGAGTTATACTATTGAGGTAGGTTTTGGTTTCTTAGGAAATCTCCATTTCTCCTATGTTCAACCTCTAAATTTTGAATTGAATGACTCTAGAGTTTGTTCAAGTTGAGAGGTTTGTTGAGGTAATTATATCATGTTGGACATGAGTTTCTCACATATCCTACATGTTGTTTTAGGTTGGATTCTAACTTGGAAATTGAATAGATGAAAGTGTATGATGATTTGGCTAGTGTTACAAGATAAATCGGTAGGTGCGGACACTAACTGATCTCCCTAGATCCACCTAGATCTAAAACAAAACACACTAGAACATGATGCTTTCCTTAAGTTTTAGATATCGAATTTACTAACTAAAGAGGGATGGGTGACATACCATTTAAACATCGCTTCCTCTCTCCATCACCATCCTAGCTCCATTCCAACGCTCATACAATGATGAACCTGCAAAAGAACGCAACCAATCAAAGTGATAGCAATAGCATAAACTCAATATAAACCTATGTATGTGATCAAAGAGTCATACAATAAAACACAACAAGATTTATAGGAAAGAATCATATTAGTGTATCATACTAAATGTGAAAGAGAGATTACAACCATGGCCTTGATGTCGTAAGGTCCCTTCCAACTGTCCTTCATTCCCCACACACTTTCACTCCAAGAATTTTGAGAGCACAGATCTGATAATNGATAAGGTGAGGAGGTTAGGATGATCCCACTAAATCATGAAAGCGAGTAAGATCCAAACCATTTGGATGCCACCTCACCATGGAAGTTTCTTCTTCTAGAAGATTCAAGAAAACACTCATTTTTCCCACGTGTAAGTATTCTTGCACCCTGCCTATAGAGCAACCTGTGAACCTCTCGCAACCCAGCTATGGTGCAACCTATGAGAATCAGGCATTCTCACACCCTGCCTATATAGAAACCTGTGAACATCCTCTTGAATAGGGTTTTTACAAAGGAGAATGCAACTTCTTTTCTTAGGAAAAGTTTTTCTCTCTTCTTTCTTCGGGAACTTAGGCCAATGACCCCTCTGAAGGAAACATATAGGTTTACATCATTAATGGTCATAGGGATGATGAAAATAATGTGTAACAAAGAGCCCCCCAAAGTATGAAGTTAGAACAGAGTGATAGCTTAAATACTTTGTCGAGTGTGTGTAGAGAACAAGGAACAGTCGGTCGGAAACCTGTCAACAAACAAGGAAATACAGTACAATAATATATCATCACTAAGGTAGGCATTCCCATACTCAGAATACAAATGACTCAAAGCATACATGCCGACATGCGAAGATCCATGTCAATTAAGATAGGTCATGGCCACCAAACATACACTATGGATCCATGCCGATATGACTCAAATCTAAACATAGCCACCAAAAATACACTGTGGATCTATGTGTTAAAGACTCAAATTTGAACATAGCCACCAGACATACAATGCAGATCTATGCAACAGTATAAACTGAATATACTCCAATGCAACCTGAATCTATCAGAAAATATCCAAGGTCTTCATCTCCACCACTCTATAGTACAAATCTAACCATGTGAATACATGTGTCGAAGTCGAACATGGTAGAAACCACTTGATTACCGGTCATTAGTGTATATCATTAACAAGTGCGAGGGAAATCACCATTAATGTCAATGACTCCCAAGGTACACTAGCACAATCCAACGAATGTGATTAATGAGTTGAAGTAGAACACTCGACGAAATCTCTCGATCAGGGGTCAATAATGAAAACCCACTGTCGAAAGCAAGGAAACCTTCCATTGAGGCATGCAAGTTCCAAGGTATTGATTGGTTTCTAAGTCTAATTTATGGATAATGAGTTGAAGTTGACATGAAAAGACTTGTCACAGGAGGGCCATAATGTATCCCCCATCAATGACACGAAACAGGTAACAAGATTTGATGTAGATCAGAGTAACCAGTGATTCAGGACTGACTTAGGGATGGCCAACACAATAGAAGGTTTTAAGGACTGCAGAAATGGCCGACGCAATAGAAGGATTTTTGGGTTGGACATCTTTTTTAACATATTGATGACACAACAACTGTCTTGGAAACACTGACTCAAGAATAGGGATCATATACCAATTTTTAATCTTATAAAGGAGTATGATCAAGAGACGAGCATATTTTCCAAGCTAAACAGAAAGCGAGTGAAAGGGTGTCATGTTCAAAAGCGACTCTTCCATGGAATACAAGTTTAGACACATTTCTTTCCCAATTTTTCCCCCACCATTTCTGGCGAGTACCTCTTTATTTTTACGCAAGATTGAGGAGGATAACATATGATTGTAATGTAAGCTCATCCTTCGGACGAGTCCCTCAGAGTATGTTTAACGAACCCTAGGAAGGAGTGGTTCGGTCCCATATGGGCCTTTCGATGTTTGTTTTACGAGTCCAAAGAAAGAAAAATCGGGGGTTTTTCATGTTTATAGAGTCTAAAAAACACTTAAAGAGAACTCTCTCAATTCCTTTTTTGTAAAGTAGTCTGATGAGACCGAAAAATAGATAAACTATCACTCAACAGACGTTTTCTTCAAATACTTTAATGAGCGTGAAAAGAATAAGATCGCTCGGCAATCTTTTCATGTTTAGAGAGTTTGAAAAGAGCTTAAAGAGAACTCCAGTGGGTTCATTTTTCGTATAACCTTTACGAGTCTAAAAAAGTGATAAAAGTATACTCGGTTACATTCTCATTGATTTACGAGCATGAGAAAGAACAAAGACTAAGCTCGGTAACTTATTCTCATGTATTTACGAGCATAAGAAAGAACAAATACTAAGCCCGGGATTATTTTCATTTTTATGCAACTTTAAAACAAAACAAAACTATGCTTGTACCTAGTTTCATTTTTACGCAAGATTTAGAACAAAACAAAACTATGCTTGGAAGTGGTTTCATTTTTACACAAGCTTGAACCATATAAAACTATGCTTGCAACTTCCCAACGCATAACACATGGATGGTTGGTACTTAGCCCCCAGCTTAAGAAACTAGCGGCTCAACTTCAGCATGAAGTCCAGAGGCTGAGGAAAATGCCCCCCAAGCTTCGTTTCATCCAACTACAAAGGATAATGAAATGAAGCTTCAAATACTAGACGAAGGACTTGACTCAAATAGAGAGGGGGGAAACTATTTCATTTTTTAACGAGCTTGACACAGAAACAAGAACTATGCTCGTAACCTCTGTTTCATTTTTTAACGAGGTTGCCACAAAGACGACAAAACTATCCTCATAGGTGGTTTCATTTTTTAACGAGCTTGAAATCAAAAAACCATGCTCAAATACCTTTGTTTCATTTTTTAACGAGGTTGCCTCAGAGACGCAAAAACTATCATCGGGATCTTCTTGATCATGGATTCCAAGAGGACAATGCTCCGGATAGATACCATGTCAAGGGACAAAACTTGGTCATGGCTTCCAAGAGGTCTTCACTGGAAGGAAGAAACACACTCTGGAATGACACCATGTCGAGGGTTGCAACAGGAGTAAAGAGATTAGACTCTAACAAACCTATCGAAGAGATCACCATGTCAACTATGGGATCTAAGTCATTGGAAGTTGAAGCCATGGGCAACAATGCCACATAATTGACCTGTGGCAGGGGCGATACTGTCTACATATAAGAACCATTCAAGGAGGAAATCTAGGAGGGGTCAATGAATAAAATTTGATCAACAGTCACAACTCATCCATTGTGAGGGAAATATATCACACGAAAAATAGTAGACACAATAGCTTTCATGGAATAGACATAATCTCCCCCAAGGAGTAAAGCAAAATCCAAGGGGTCTTGGACTACCATGATGTCAATAAAGACAGTTTTCCCTCCCAAAGTTACAGGAAATTGAGGAAGGGTCCCTAAAGGTTGGCTAGTTCTTATGTTAAAAGATAACAAATTTTGCGTAACCAGTGCAAGTGGAGGACAACCCAAAGCTTGCTAAGAAAAAGAGGACAAAATACTAATGGATTCACCTTCATCTATCAGTGTCTGAGGAAAATCTCGACCACAAACCTATACTATAATTTGGAAAATAATGTGAGAGGGAAGACGAGGTCCAATTACCACACCCTAATCAAAATGGATGGCCTCATAACTTGGAGGGGGTTCCATGGGAGAAGGAGGAATAGCCCCTGGCATGGTAGATTATGTATCAATGAGAAAAACATGGGCAGTATCGGGTTTACTCTCTAGTGGGAGAGTAGGATCGACCGATGGAGAGATTAGATCGACCACTTGGGTTTCATTCTCCAAGGGGAGAATGGGGTCAATAGGTGCAAACAGATCGACCACTTGGATTTCACTCTCTAACGAGAGAGTGGGATCAACCGAGGATGGGATCGGATCAACCACTTTGTCAATTGGTGGTGATGTGACTAGATTGACCACTTGATCAACCGGATTGACCGACAGGGGAACCAGATTGATCATTCCATCAACTAGAGGAGGGTCAAGAGTAAGCTTGTGATAAGCGGCTGGAAGTTGAGGTTGTGAAACAGGTATGTCTTCCAGGAATTTCAAGGCTTCTTCCATATGAGGGTTATATGACTCCCTTTGCATAACATACATGGGAACTTGGATCTACTTTTCTTCTTCCCAACTATATCGTGACTAGTCGACGGGAAGTCATCAGCATGTTTTTCAGAGGCTAACGACATGGGCTGGCGAGGATGTGTAGACCATGATTCTATAACCTTGGATAGACCAGGAAAATCCTTAAGAAGATGGCTACCCTTACAAAGCCTGCAAGGGTACTTGGGCTTATGGGTTGTTTGGGTGATCTTGACATCATCAACACTCNTGCAACTTCTTTTCTCAGGAAAAGTTCTTCTCTCTTCTTTCTTCAGGAACTCAGGCCACTGACCCCTCTGAAGGAAACATATAGGTTTACATCATTAACGGTCATAGGGATGATGGAAATAAAGTGTAACAAAGAGCCCCCCAAAGTATGAAGTTAGAACAGAGTGATAGCTGAAATACTTTGTCGAGTGTGTGTAGGGAACAAAGAACAATCAGTTGGAAACCTGCCAACAAACAAGGAAATACAGTACAATAATATATCATCACTAAGGTAGGCATTCCCATACTCAAAATACAAATGACTGAAAGCATACATGCCGACATGCGAAGATCCATGTCAAGTAAGACAGGTCATGGCCACCAAACATACACTATGGATCCATGCCAATATGACTCAAATCTGAACATAGCCACCAAAAATACACTGTGGATCTATGTGCTAAAGACTCAAATTTGAACATAGACACCAGATATACAATGCAGATCTATGCAGCAGTACAAACTGAATATACTCCAACGCAACCTGAATCTATCAGAAAAGATCCAGGGTATTCATCTCCACCACTCTATAGTACAAATCTAACCATGTGAATACATGTGTCGAAGTTGAACATGGTAGAAACCACTTGATTACCGATCATTAGTGTATACCATTAACAAGTGCAAGGGAAATCACCATTAATGTCAATGACTCCCAAGGTACACTAGTACAATCCAACGAATTTGATTAATGAGTTGAAGTCGAACACTCGATGAAATCTCTCGATCAGGGGTCAATAATGAAAACCCATTGTTGAAAGCAAGCAAACCTGCCATTGAGGCATGCAAGTTCCAAGGTATCGATTGGTTTCTAAGTCTAATTTCTGGATAATGAGTTGAAGTTGACATGAAAAGACTTGTCATAGGAGGGCCTTAATGTATCCCCCGTCAATGACACGAAACAGGTAACAATATTTGATGTAGATCAGAGTAACCAGTGATTCAGAACTGACTTAGGGATGGCCGACACAATAGAAGGTTTTAAGGACTGCAGAAATGGCTGACGCAATAGAAGGATTTTTGGGTTGGACATCTTTTTTAACATATTGACGACACAACAATTGTCTTGGAAACACTGACTCAAGAATAGGGATCACATACGAATTTGTAATCTTATAAAGGAGTATGATCAAGAGACGAGCGGATTTTCCAACCTAGACACAAAGCGAGTGAAAGGGTGTCATGTTCAAAAGAGACTCTTCCATGGAATACAGGTTTAGACACATTTTTTTCCCAATTTTTCCCCCACCATTTCTGGCGAGTACCTCTTTATTTTTACGCAAGATTGAGGAGGATAACATATGCTTGTAATGTAAGCTCATCCTGTTAGTTGTGGAGCCTGATTATCTTCCTGATTTAGAGGTCTTTTACTTTCAGCTATGTTTATACCCCATGAAGTATTTACACCCCAGAAGTATGTACACTCT
>JZKD02S1706610.1:97700-112473 GCA_000966675.3 Picea glauca
TGCTTACACATGGTTTGTTACTTGGATAGCATGGAGCATGGTATTATCTTGGGCACAACTGTTGAGGCATTTTGACAACTCCCAAGGCATCTACACAATTCCCTAGGCACTTGAGGGCCCTTCTTCATTCACTTGGACTATCCATGCCATGCCACATCACACCTCACACGTTTGGAGGCACATGTCACACATTTTGATGAGGTCGTCCTCTCCTTGATGAGTGGTGGGGATCTTGATGAATTGGCATATGGGTTCATGGCATATGTTGACTTACTCTTACTTGGATCCACTACTCTTCATGCTTTATTGGTCCACATGTGTCATTTTGGCGATTATTGTACACACATGTTGAGGCATATTGTTGGATTAAAGGGGGTCGTCCCTTCTTTTCATGGAGATGGTTGAGTGTTATTTACATTCCACATGTTGAGGCCTTGTATCATGGATCTTCTTGCTTGATTTAAAGATGACGTCCCACATTGGAGAAGATCTAGGAGGTTCCAAATCCTAGATCTAGGGTTCATTGCATATTTTGAGGGTGACTTAGCTTTAGGAGCAATTATCTTTTGATAGAGTGCCCAGATTTTTGCTAGATCAACACCATTAGATGTACATTGGTTGTGGGATTTCCAAAATGTGATCACAATAGAAATTTGAGCAAAAATTGACACAATTATGGTGCTTTTAAAATCCGTTGTGAGAAAACTTTCGCCGCAATTTTGACCACTCATTGGAGGAATGCCCCACATCTTTTGCTTGAGTGTTTTGCTTACATGAGGAATTCATTGTTGTTGTATGCCCATGGTGAAGAGCACCCTAGTTCTTGAGGCCACATGACCCATATTTTCATGCAACTATTGGAGGCCATCTACTCTTGGGAGCTTCTATTCATTGCTTGATTGGGATGTTTCAGCCTGGAGAGACATCCACCTTAGAGGAGATCTAGGAGGTTTTCATTATCCACTTTGAGGAGTTGGTTGTGGATCTACCCATTTGGAATCCTTTGGAGGCTAGATGTTGCACCTTTGATTCATCTTCTTACTTCTTTGATGGGGACATCCCACTCTTTTGGGCATATATTTGTTGGATACTTGTGCATGTGGCCTTGACCACTTCATTATGTATGTGTTGTTGAATAAATAATTAGGGGGAAATAATTTTTTACTCCTCCATAGGCTAGATCTAGGGTTTTCACATGAGATATTATTATTGTATTGTAAAGGAAGTTGAGCTAGACTATATATAAAATTGTAGCCCTTCCTCATTTGTAATCATGGTTGGATTTTTGGAGCTTCCACTCGTTGGAGGTTAATTGACATATCTTTCTTGGAGCATATGGATGCATAAGAGTTCTTTCTTTGTGGATGTTGGTGTCAATTCTTGAAGCTTTTCTATACTGGTTTCTATTTGGTGCATAAAGATTGATTATGAATGCTTAAGTCTTCTACAAGATAACTAGATCGATCCATTGAAGGGAAATTCTACCGTTGGAGGGAAGACGTTTTGGGGTAACTCCTCTCCTTCTTTTGTTAGTTCGATAATTATTTGATGCCTTGCTTTGTGTTGATGTTTTGGTAGCCGCGGGAGGTATTCCCTCCTAGACAACTTTTCTTAGAGAAGAAGAAGATTCCAAAAGTCAAAAGAAGACCATTGAACAATTGAAGAACACCCCGGAAGAGAATAAAGTGAAATAGAAGACCACAAAAGAGAAGTCGGCCCATGGGAAATAATTAAAGTGGAAATATAATTTCCAGGAAGAGAAGTCGGCCCACAGAAATGATAAAGTAAAGATGAAGACCCAAAATAAGAAGTCGGCGCTAGACATGCGCCCAGATTAGTATAAATACAGGGTTGGATCATTTCATTTGTACAGACACAATTCTCCTTCTGCAGTGCGTACTAGGCAGTTGCAACAGCAGTTGTGATAGTTTTCACTATTTCTGGGTTGTGGTTCTCTTGGAGATTGCGCCCTACTTGGGAAGGATTTTCCCCGAGTTTGGGGATTTCCCAGGATAAATCTTTGTATCCTCTTGTGCTTGTTTATCTGTTGCTTAGATATTTCAGTATATTGTTATTGAATGTTAAAAGAAGATCAAAATGCTATGGTAAATCTAATGTGAACAACACTAATGAAAATCTAACATGGTATCAGAGTTGGTTACCTTTAAAATAGTTTAATCGCTGGAAGGAAGATCGTGAGATTTGCCACATTGTTGAAATTTGTTGCTGCACAGTTTTCTTTTGTCAAGCTCGTCGAGCACTTATTATACAAGGTCGAATGGGACAAATTTTAGCATAGATCAGCTCGCCTTGCCCTAGCGCACCTACTGCATCTTTCAAATTGACTTTCTGTCAAAGTTGAATTTTTAAGGTTTTAGGCTTGTTGACATTTTCCTGTACATTGAACCTTCTTATTAAGATTTCTAACTTTTTTTTGTTGATGTAATGTCTCAGATTAGAAGACAAAGCTAGATGGTGCACTCGTATATAAAATGAGGGAGTTTGCACGAAATATACATTTGGCAAAAGGACCTTTGTCCAAGCAGTGACAGTAGATCCAAATGGATCTTATATCTAATGCACTTAGAGGAAGTCCAAGAGTTGGAGGTAGCAGTGACAATATCTTCTACAATATATAACAACTCAAACATGACATAAGTAGATAGACTTTAGGTTTGCATATCAGGTTTGATATTTTATATTGCTGCAGCCTAAGTAAGTGTTGTAACTAGAATACTAGTCTTTAGAATTCTATTACTGCTATTGCTATCAAATGTTTAGTGACACTTGAATATTGTTAGTGCAATGATCATCATATACTAATGATGCACTTATTTACAAAATGAAATCGATCTCTTCTAGGAGATGTTCTTGGCTGTTGACTTTGTCCTAGGCAGGTTATCTTGTTGAAACCCATGGAGGTTATCATGGAGATGTTGTTGTTCTTGTTTCTTGTTCCGGGCAGGTTACTATGGAGGAATGATTGGTCACAACACTAGAAGAGTGTTGAAGAGTGTTGTTATTATTTCTTGTTATTATAGTTTGTTTTGGCTTTTGTCCCAAGCAAGTCACAGGTGATAGCTATGAGAAGGAGCTACTGTGATGATTGTTCTTGTTCTTGTTTTTATTATTGTTCTTATCATAAGAATGTTGTTCTTATCTGCTATTTTCCCTTGTTGTTGCTCTTGTTCTGGGTAGGTCACAGGTGATAGCTCTGAGAGGGAGCTATAATGACTGTTGCAGGAGGCAACAGATTAGATGATCTCTAGCTGAGACATGGAGCAGACTATCCAGACATAGAGCTATGTACATGACCGTACACATCCATGTAGCGAAGGAGAAGAGGATGAAGTCAGAACCTTCTGGCAAGAAGGGTTCTTTTGCGGGATACAAAGTATCTCATATGGAGATTGATTGTGAGGAGCAGAAGGCTCCAAAGGATTACTGTACAAATCCCTCTGGTTTAGTTGATCACTCTTCAGATCATCGGGAAGAGTCAGTAAGCCAAAAAGGCCTACCCAAAAACGTTGCAGTGACCAGGAAGAGACCAACATGGTCCTATGATACTTTGTAGGGTGCAAAGGGCATGCAGTTATATGGCATTGATGATCCATATCATGAGGAGAAGATGGCTCCACCAGTGGTGAGGCAGGTGGCCCCACCAAGTACCAACTCAGAAGGAGTCACCCCTTAGGATCCAGTAGGGAGGAGCAACCTCCCAATATAGTTCATATGAGATTAGACTTCAGAGGAAGTCAGCAGATGTAAAGGGAGCAGATGGCTCTAGAGATTATATAGACTCAGAGGGAGTCAAGTTTCAAAGGGAGCATGCAGACTCAGAGTGAGCCTGATCTTAGAGAGAGTCAGTTGACTTAGAGGAAGACCAGATCATTCAGAGGAAGTTCCCCCTTAGATTCAGGTGGGAGAGAGATATGTCTTCCAGTATTGACATACAAGTGCCATGAGTTGAGGAGGCTAGATTTAAGCTTCAGAGACTTCGAGGAGATATGAGACCTCTTGGGAGGATTCCCTTGTTTCAATAGACTTTGCTACAGTGACAGAGGAGGCAACCAGTCAGAGGCTTCAGCTCCAGAGAGAGCAAGAGACCCCACAAGTTTTCCAGCTATGTAGTGTTGATGAGGAGGATCATTGATTTAGAACCTTCCACTTATGAGGAAGATGCTAAGCAACAAGTGTGGAAGGATGCCATGATGGAAGAGTATCAATCCATCATGAAGAATGATGTGTGGGAAATGGTTTCGAGACCAGAAGGGAACTCAATGGTGACTTCCAACTGAATCTACAAGATCAAGCATGCTGCAGATGGCAACATAGAGAAGTAAATAGCGAGATTTATGGCTAGAAGATTCTCCCAGAAAGAGGGAGAAGATTACGATGAGACACTTGCTTCAGTAGCCAGAAGAAGTGTACATAGAGAAACCACAAAATACATGAGGAGTCTCATGTCTACAAATTGAAGAAAGCTTTGTATAGGCTTAAGCAAGCACCCAGGGCATGGTATTGCTAGAACAAACAATTATTTGATGAGCTTGGGGATGGTTGCCCCTTGATATTGAATGACTTGTTTCTTACAGGGGATGAGTAGCTCACAGATGGGTGCAAGAGGGAGCTCACTTCAGAGCTCAAAATGAAGGATCTGGATCTGATGGGATTAGAGGTGTGGCAGAGGCCAGATGAGATTTTCCTTAGCTAAGGAAAATATATACAATTGAGATCCTGCAGAGATTTAGGATGATGGACTGCAAGTCCATGCCCACACCTATGGTTACAAATACGAAGCTCTTGAGTGATTCATCTTCAGATTTGGTTGATCCCACAATGTGCAGACAATATCCTTTATGTACCTGGTTAATACCAGGTCAGATATATGCTTTGTAGTGAACACATTGAGTCAGTACATGGTTGAGCCTAGACATGTACATTGGATAGCAACAAAGCATGTGTTGAGGTACATGCATGGTATGGTTGGATATGGACTCAGATATATCTTAGACGGTGCAATAAAGCTCCAAGGTTATACAGACTCTGACTGGGCGGAGAGTGCAGTGGACGGGAAAAGCACATCAAGATGTTGCTTCAGTTTGGGATCAAGTATGATCTCATGGTTAAGAAGAAAACAAATGTCAGCGGCACTCAGTACAATAGAGGCAGAGTATATTTCAACAGTGTTGCAAGCTGTGAAGCAGTGTGGCTTCAGAAGTTGCTTGCAGGGTTATTTGATCTAGAGTTGGAGCCGATTTTGATATACTGTGATAATCAAAGTTGTGTCAAGCTTTCAGAGAATCCAATCTGTTGACTGCCTATTCAACTAGGGGGTCAACTCCATGTACCATGAAGATATGCATCATCAGATGCAAACAAGTCAGAGACTATTTGGTTCTACAATTTTTGCTGCAACACACATTTTTGTAAACGGAATTTTCGCACCCTTGCGTGGGTTAATAATGTAATAGGTCTGCATGGATCATAGTTAGGTCAGTTACCTTAGGGTTTCTTCATAAGGAGAGTTCCTTTCACCGAGTGTTTTTTATCCTTAAGTTATTAATTTGGCCTAACCAGCCTTATTAATTTCCCTTGAGTTTTTCACTACCACTAGTAATAAATCCTCCAAAGTGGTGAAAGGCGTTCTAATGAAGTCACCCTCTGGTAGCTAGTGTTTAGGAATGATGTAAATGACCATGTAAGACAACTCAAAAAGTTTCGCGGAATTTCGTCAAGTCTAGATAGGTTTTTTTTAATTAATTAAAATGTCCTAAGGCTGGAAATTTAATTAATTAATTAATTAATTATTTTTGATGAAAAATTGTAATAACTCAGTCCTTGGGCTTTTGGTAGTGGTATTTGTGCTCAAAAGAAATGGAATGACACCCCCTACACCCTTGGACCAAGTTTCAGCTCAGTCGGACAAATTTTGCTAGGGTTTTGTCCACTTAGGAGTCTTAGTTAGATAAAAGCAGTTTTAATTGCTAACCCGTGACATGGGAAAAATGTCAATTTTGTAATAATTGATCAAATGGAGTGAAGTAAAGGTTGATGATGATGAGAGACACCTATCCTAACCTACCCAACCCATTTCCTAACCATTACCCACCTCCTAAACTCACTTCTTAATTAAATCCTCATGGGGATTTGCGCCCCCTCTTGGGAAATGCGCCCCCACTCCATGTAAAAAATGGAAACTCACTTAAGATGAGTCGTGGCCCCTCCTTGATGAGGTGCACCCCTCCTTGCTTCTCCACATCACCTTTGAGAGTGTGGCCAACACACTCCAACCACACACCTCCTTAAAGCTCATGCTTTCATGGAAAGTTGCTCCCTCTCCCTTTGGAAAAAGGGGAAACATCTTGTTGAAAGCAGGAAACTAGCTTTAAGGCTAGTACGTGGGCCTCTTCTCAACCAATGCGCCTCCCTTGTGTGGCCACTTCACTCTTCATCTCATCTCGCTTACCATTCATGTCTTTACCCTAAAAGCCTCATGCTTTCCTTCACTTGAGTTCTCTTTGGTTGGATCTGTGACATTTGTCAGAGATCCAAGAGGGGTCTCTTTGGCCTCTCATGGTATATAAGAAACCTCTCCTTCATTCATTCAAAACGATTCTTCTGAGTATTGTTATGCTACCAATTTCTTGCCTTCTCTCTCTCTCTCTCTCATAATCACTTTGCTTCACCCATTTGTTCTTGAAGAGCTTGGAGCAACTTTGTTGCTAGAACCTCTTCCATTGATAATAAAGGAATAGTTTTGGAGGAATCATGGATTTCAAGACTTGTCTGGATGCTCCATTTGTTTATGAGGTGATATTGCTCTTTGCTTTTAAATATTATTGTGTTATTGGGTAGTTTGCTTGAGTAAAACTTTGTTTGCTTAGCTAGGTTTAGCTAACTTATAGTGGTTGGCCTATATGCCTAGTATTTATTGACAATGCTAACTTTGTTGTGTTATTAGTGAATACAATCCATTATCTACTTTGTCTTACATGTTATTTGAAGCTTGCAGGTCATTTCAAAGAGCGTTGTTGGGATAGATCCGAGCAAGGATCTACTCTCATCACTCGCTAAAAATCCACAAGTTTTTATGATTATCTTTATGTTCTTTTCATCTTCTGATTTTGGTATCTAACTCATTAGATAGGTCAATATAATCAATTTTAATTTCTGGTTTTTGTATGTGGGAAATTTCTGTTGCAAAACATAAATTTTCTTAACTTTGTTTGAATGTGTTGCAACAAAATCAGCAAGCAATAGCTTGCTGATTTTTGCAGGTTCTCACTAGGTTAAGGGTGCATGATGCCCGATTTCATTCACAACACACCTCCAAGAACCTCCTTTCAAAGTGGTTTCAACTTCTCTTCCTTCTCTTTCAATCTAAGCGTTGTAAGCAAGCCCAAAGGAGTGTACCCAAGTGGCTTGCATTCTCTTCATTTCAGTCTTTGCTTTCCAAGTTTTAGTTAGTTTTATTTTTGTTTTTCCCTCATAGTCTAGCTAGCTTAGTTGTGATATCTTACATGCATGCTTAAAACTAAAATTATCTAGAGTAAATCTCACATAACAAATGCTAGCTTAGAGCCCGTGCAGGCATAGTTAGAATCTTTGCTTTTTCATCAATTCATTGCATGCAAGTTATAATTTCTCAAATATTTATCTTACACACATGCATGCAAACATGGGTATCATGATGGCTTAAAATAATCATCATTTTCAATTCCGCAAGTTATTTCAAGTTCTTTACTTTTCACATGCAATAATTTCACATTTAAGAGCTTCAATCTTCTTAACTTTCAATTTCAGTTTTTGACACTTTTTGAGCAAGCTTTAAACACTCAAACACTTTAAAATACTTACCTCATAGGTTTAATAATTCATTAGACTTAATAGGGCACCTTTACCAACCATCTTCGCCATTTAAAACGGGGTCGGAGGAAGCAACGGAAATGTGCTAGGCTGAAGACAGTCTCGTGGCGTGCAACGTCCTTTTCCGGGAGTACTCTTATCTTAGGACTGACCTGTGGAGCTAGGGTGGGCCTCGTTGCCTTACTTCTTGAGCACCCAACAATTGCTTGGTAATTGGGGGACGAAAATACTAGGTTGACACTTAGATAGGATTTAATCTCACTTAACCATCTTAATTAATCCTTGGTCTACAACTCTATCGACAATTTATATTTACACTTGCAAGCACACTGATCTCATATCTACATTTACATGCAAGTTATTTTATGTGTTATGGATTAATCGTCTAAATGGTTATATCTGTCATCTAGAACACTTTACTTTTCAAGCACTTTTCATTTACAGTGTTGTTCCAAATTTGTGGTGTGATCCCTCAAGAAGTTGCGCATCCACCCGGAGGCACTCTCTTGACTGGGTCTTGAGTGATTTTTGTCTTTGTGCCATTGATAAATAGTCCAATAGAGTAAGATCTATTGTGAGCATGCTTGGCTTGTTGTGTTGTTGATAGTGGTTGCATCTTGAGTATCTTTCTTTCCTGCACAAGCAAGCAACTTGTTAGTATCTGTATATTATCTTATATCTATTGTATCTAGTTTAGTTTAATTTTGTATATCTTAGATATTCTTTTTGTATCTTTGTATCTAATTGTAATCTTTGTAATCTTGTAACTATTTTGTAACGAATCTCCCTTTAATTTAGTTGACCCCTTGCCCAATCTTAGGCACTAGTCTTAGTTGTCCTAGGAAAAGGTCTGACTGTCCATACTTAATTGTTGCATCTAAACAATTAAAACCAACTCCTAGAACTTAATTTCTAAATCTCATCTAGTAACTAGGGTCTACCCCCCTTGGCTTCCTTAGGAATTAGCCTAGACGGAAGAGGTTCAAGTCAAAGTGACAGCGTGGACTTTGAACTGAAGCATTGTGCCTCCGAGGACACACTAAGTAAGCAGGACTTAGCTCAAGTTTGCAAGTGTGTATAAGGACAACAACACAGTCTTATGACAAGTCAAAAGCGTATAGAGATCAAATACCATTACATTTGAGACATGATGCAGAGAGGAGCAGTGGAGCTCCACTACATATCCATAGATGAACAGATAGCAGACATTCTCACCAAGCCTCTGTCTAGAGTGAAGTATGAGTACTCCAGAGACAAGCTTGGCATGGTGCAGAATGTCCTCCCTCGTTGAGAGGGAGGTGTGATGCTTCTCCTCTAGCAGACTTCCCTTTGGACAAGGGCTTCCCAGATCAGTGATGTAGAGTGACTGAGGGAGTGATATGGTAGTCCTGCTCAGTGGATGGGTGTGAAAATGACTACCAGGAGAGGAGAAACATCATAGCATAGTCGTGGAGACTATGGGAGTAGCTTCGTGCTACCAGATTCGTCATCATGAGACTATGACTATGGTTGATGGCATGGTAGTAGTTGTGTACTACTAGTTGATTGCTGCATAGTCATGGAGATTGTTGACTGCATGGTAGTAGCTTTTGTAGCTACTAGTTGATTGTAGGATACAACTATGGTTGATGGCATGGTAGTAGCTTTGTGCTACTAGTTGATTGTTGCATAGTCATGGAGATCATTGGACTGAATGATAGTAGATTTTGTAGCTACTAGTTGATTGTAGATCATGACTATGGTTGATGGCACGGTAGAAGCTGTGTGCTACTAGTTGATTGTTGCATAGTCACCGAGACTATTGGATAGCATGGTAGTAGCTTGGTGCTACTAGTTGATTGCTATGTAGCCATGACATCATGGTAACAACTTTGTGCTTCTAGTTGATTGCTGGATAGCATGGTAGTAGCTTTGTGCTACTAGTTGATTTCTACGTAGTCGTGGAGACTACTAGACAACATGGTAGTAGCATTGTGCTACTAGTTGATTGTTGGGTTGCATGGTAGTAGTTATGTGCTACTAGTTGATTGCAGTGTTGTGCTACCAGACTACATGGTAGTAGCCTTGGGACTACTAGATGATTGCAGTATAGTCATTGGACTACTAGAAGAAAACATCTTGGAAGAATACCTCCCTAGCTAAGAGGGCATGTTGATGTTTTGGTAGCTACAGGAGGTATTCCCTCCTGGACAACTTTTCTTAGAGAAGAAGAAGATTCCAGAAGTCAAAGGATGACCATTGAACAATTGAAGAACACCCCGGAAAAGAATAGAGTGAAATAGATGACCACAGAAGAGAAGTCGGTCCACAGGTAATAATTAAAGTAGAAATATAATTTCCAAGAAGAGAAGTCGGCCCACATAAATAATAAAGTAAATATGAAGACCCATAATAAGAAGTTGGCCCTAGACAGGTGCCCAGATTAGTATAAATACATGGCTTGATCATTTCATTTGTACAAACACACAGTTCTCCTTCTGTAGTGCGCACTAGGCAGTTACAACTGCAATTGTGACAGTTTTTTCTATTTCTGGGTTCTGGTTCTCTTGGAGAGTGCACCCTACTTGGGAAGGATATTCTTGGTGGCTGTTGGTGGTTTCTCTTGTGCGCTACCTCTGGAAGAGTTGTGCTAAGATTGTGTGGTGCTGCCCAGTTGCTTCGTGCCAGTTGCAATTATAGTTACAATTGCAGTGGCAATTACTAGTTGCTAGTTTTGTGGTGCGCTATCTTGCTCTATTGATGCGCCTATCTTGTGCCAGTTCTATGGTGCTACTCAGTTATCTACCCTCGCTAGGGTTTGACAAGAAAAAGAGATAAGTATTTTGTTATCAAGGTTTCTTCATTGTTGGTTTTGCTCTTGTGAATAGCGCTTGTTCATGGTTGTATTGGAATATTCTCTCTAACAAAAGTTGGCTGGGTTTTTCCCAGGATAAATCTTTGTGTCTTCTTGTGCTTGTTTATCTGCTGCTTATATATTTCAGTATATGATTATTGAATGTTAAAAGAAGATCAAAATGCTATGGTAAATCTAATGTTGACAAAACTAATGAAAATCTAACACTTTGTCTATCCATTTTAGGAACCCTAGCAAGGGTATTGAGTACATTTATCAAGCTATGATCGATCTTGTTGGTGAATGTTGGTCCCTTGAGGATGCCTTCTTGTAGTGCCTTGGTCTTCATTGTTAATCTTGATTAGAGAAGAGATTATTCTTCCCTTTGGGTTCTAGTCTCTTATTCCTAATCCTCATATGAAATAGACCAATTCTGAAGAGGGGTTTTCTTCTTGACCCCATAAGTCTACTTCGATTCACTTTGACTCCATTGCCCTTGTTGGATTTGGCACTAATCTCTACTTCCTTCCATCACCTATCCCAGAAAATACCAAAAACATTGTTTTACTGAAGTTGCTCTCACTTCACCTTGTGCTTCATTGCTTAGCTTTAGTAATCCTGCCAGGGAGACCCCCCATTAGTCGGAGGAGAGCCAACCTAAAGTGAAGAGGATAAGTTTCTTAGGTTACAGTGGTGACCATCATAATATTTCCCTCTTGGGTTGTGCCTTGGGGTTTAGGGATTTTATCATTAAGTACAATTTGGGAGGTAACAAGAGCAATACCAATGTGATTAACATCGTGCAAAGCTAGTCATTTGTCTTTGAAAGTCTTTGCTACTTTGTGGACATTTGTAAAGCTTTGGACATAGTCTCGAGAGAGGCATTTTTCTAGCGACTCTATGGCATTGGTATCTTAAAGACCCTCTTGATGACCCTTATGAGACTTTATGACTCAATCCTCGACCACTTTTGTACAACATATGACCTCTCAGACTTCATCTAGAGAAACATTAGGGTCAAGCATGGGTGCCCCCTCTTACTAACTGTTTTTGGATCCATATTGATGAGTTGCACTCCTTTCTTCATGAGCATAGTTCGGATGGTGATGGTTATCTCCTACATCATGTGCTTATATCTTTGCTCCTTTTTGTAGATGACCTAATCTGTTTGGCCCCCACCTTGTAATGGCTGCAAAGACAGATCTACCCTGTCTAGCTTTTGTAACCTTTGATAGTTGATAGTGAACCTAAGTAAAACCAAGGTCACTATCTTCAATGCGTTGAAGTGTGTTCTCACGAATTATCATTTCTTCTACTAGGGTGAAGAGATTGAGATCACTATATAGCATATACCTACTTGGAGGTTCAATGCACATGCCATTTTTTTATATACGATAGGATTTCTGGTCTTGGCTCAACAAGAGTTACGATTCTTTGGTCCTTGAGCGTTAATGCTTCCAGACACTTCTAGGACATCATTTCGAGGATGTACATCTTGGACATTATCATCAAACCAATAGTCCTATATGGTTTAGAATGATTGGGAGGCTAGTCATTGCTCTTTGAAATTCTTTTTCTACTATGTGGACTTTCAAAAAGCTTTGGGGACATAGTCTTGAGAGAGGCATTGTTCTAGAGACTCTATAACATTGGTATCTCAAAGACCCTCCTAATGACCATTATGAGACTTTATGAGTTAGTCTTGGGCCACGTTCGTACAACACACAACCTCTCAGACTTCATCTAGAGCTACATTGGGGTCAAGCAGGCGTGCCCCCTCTTACGAACCCTTTTTGGATCTATATTGATGAGTTGGAGTCCTTTCTTCACGAGCATATTTTGAATGGGGATGGTTATCTCATACATCATGTGCTTGTATCTTTGCTTCTTTTTGTAGAAAACCTAATCTGTTTACCCCCCTCCTTGTAATGGTTGCAAAGACAAATCGATGCCCTGTCTAGCTTTTGTGACCTTTGATAGTTGATAGTCAACCTAGGTAAAACCAATGCGTTGAAGTGTGTTCTCACTATCTTCAATGCGTTGAAGTGTGCTCTCACAAATTATCATTTCTTCTTCCAGGATGAAGAGATTGAGATCACTATAGCATATACCTACATGGGGGTTCAATGCACGGGCCACTTTTTTGTATACAATAGGCTTTCCAGCCTTGGCTCAACAAGGGTTACGATTCTTTGGTCCTTGAGCGTTAATGCTTCCTGACGCTTCTAGGATATGTTTTCCAATATGTACCTTGTTGACCACCTATTTCAACTAGGAGGTCAACTCCATGTGCCATGAAGTAATGCATCATCAGATGCTAGTATGTCGAAGACAGGTTGGTTCTACTAGGCAATTTTTGCCTCCAGCACAAATTTTGTAAGCGGGATTAACGCACTCCTGCGTGGGTTAATATTGTAATAAGTCTACATAGATCATGTTAGGTCAGTTGCCTTAGGGTTTCTTCATTAGGAGAGTTCCCTTCACTGAGTGTTTTTTATCCTCAGGAGGTTAATGTGGCCTAACCAGTCGGGTTAATCTCCCTTGAGTTTTTCACTCCCACCCAATAAATCCTCCAAAGTGGAAAAAGGCGTTCTAATGAAGTTATTCATAGGTAGCTAGGGTTTAGGAATGTTGTAAATGACCATGTTAGACAGCACGCGAAATTTCGCGGAATTCCGTCAAGTATAGCTAGGTTTTTTTTTAAGGTTCCGAATTAATTAATTGATTAATTAATTCTGGGTAATTAATGTAAAACTTAGGTCCCGGGATTTGCAATAGGGGTATTTGTACTCAAAAGAAAGCTAATGAGACCCCCTGCACCCGTGGACCAAGTTTCAACACAGTCGGACGAGTTTTGCTAGGTTTTTTGTCCACTTAGGAGTTTTTCGGGAAAACGACAATTTTAATTGCCAAACCTAAAACATGGGAAAATGTAATTTTTGTAATAGTGGACCAAATTAAGTGAAAAAAGGGACAAATAATGTGAGAGATACCCCACCTAACCATTTCCTAACTTTTCCTACCCCTTTAACCGCCCATTTAATTAAAATTTAATTTTAATTAATTCCTCACCTAAAAGCTACGTTCCCCTTTTGAGGCTTACGTACCTCTCCCACTCATTGATTGGAAACTCTTGTTAATTATGCGTGGGTCCATTTTCCTGACGCCTCTCATATCCACTCACATCAAACCTTGGAGTGTGGACTCCACACTCCCTCCACTCACCCTCACGTACTCCTCACTTCACCTCACCTTAGCTCACGTACTCATTGAAGTTTACGTTCCCCATTCCCACGTGAGCTTTTGTTAACTCTTTTAAATGGTCGTGGGTCCCCTCTCCTAATCCTACGCCCCTCCTTACCCACTCACATCCCATTAGGGAGTGCGTCCCACACACTCCCCCACTCTTCAACCTCACGTCACACACTCATGCCTCACGTGGACTCCACATCCCCCATGCCCCATGCACCACACTCCTTCCTCTCTTAATCCACGCTTTCTCCCACGTTATTTTAGAAATTTCTTTCTTTGATTGAGGCGTGGGGCCTCTCTTTCCCATACCTCACGGCCTTCCCTCGCGTCTTTCCCTTGCTTTATTCTTATTTTTTCTGTTTTGGGATGTAGAGATGGAAACATCTCCTTTCATAACGTGAAACTTCTCCTCCTTCAACCCATGCGTGGGTCTCCTTGCCATTTTTGTTTAACCTTACTTGCTTTCTCCTCATCCACTTCATCCACATTCTATTCCCCTCACCCTAAAAGCCTCTTCTCTCATTGGTTGCTTTCCCAGGTGAGTTGTCTTCCCTTGGATGTTTGACACATGTTGAAGATCCAAGAGGGATCTCCTTAGCCTCTCATGCTATTTAAGAGACCTCTCACTCACTCTTTACTCACCTTTTATTAGTGCACTGTTATGCTACTAGTTTCTCACCATCCCGTTCTCTCTATCTCTCTCTTTATTGTCGTATTTCTTCACTGGTTTTGTTCTTGAAGGGCGTGTGGCAATTAGTTGTCACAACCTCTTCCCATTGGATAATAAAAGGAAATAGCTTTGGAGGATTTTGGGAAGAT
>JZKD02S1706610.1:117113-128329 GCA_000966675.3 Picea glauca
TCAAGTGCCTAGGGAATTGTGTAGATGCCTTGGGAGTTGTCAAAATGCCTCAACAGTTGTGCCCAAGATAATACCATGCTCCATGCTATCCAAGTAACAAACCATGTGTAAGCAAATGAGTGTTTTCCAACTACTCTATGCCATGATGAAGCTCATGCACTTTCCACTTAGCCCCAAAATACTATGGTGTTCCACAAAAGGGTCCATACATCCTCATGTGCACTCATCTAGCAAGGAGTGGAGACTAGAACATCATATGAAAAAGTGTTATGCTATGATATGCAAGCAATACATCATAAAAACCTCTAGCACATCATTCATGTCATCAATAATCCATGGAATCAAGTGAATGCCCCAACCCTCCAAAGCTCTTTGTTATAAAAATCGAAAGGGTAGTGAAGAAATTCATTAGTATGAGCCTCATGCAAAATGAGGGATAAAATCTCTCAAGTAACCTTTTTTGTGAACCCAACCATATTATTATGGGCAACCTATCTCAAAGGCCTCCTTGTGCAGCCTTGGTCGCATTGGTATAACTCTCTAGTACTCCTTTTGGTGGACCCAACCACCCCATGCCCACCACTAGAAATAATACCATGGAGAATAGGGTCACTGTACTATAAAACATGGTCTCCCATATTGAAACCCAAGTCTCTCAAATCCCTAAAATTATGCAAAGGTTGCCTCCCTAGACGACATGAAAATTCGATGCTCTCGAATTTTAGTTGCCCTACACAATATGACCAATCGGTAGGACCAAAAAATGGGGAACCCTCTACAAACAAAAAGCATCAAATTAGACCATCCTATCAGGATAATCACAACAACGGTGGCATAAATTACCCAAATTAGATCATACAAGTTTTATGGTTCTGACCCCAAAAGTTGGTTTACCCAGAGGGAAGACTACTTCTCCCTCCAAGGTATTACTAATTACTTGACGAAACTTCAAGAGGGTGTGTTATACTTGGATAGGGAACATTTGCAATGGTGGCAATTGCATAAGAAATCATATGGGGGGTACATTGTCTAGAGCCATTTAGGGAAAGCCATCTATGCTTGTTTTGAAACACACACTCATTTTTTAGGACGGTTGACCAAGTTTGACCAAACAATCACAGTTGAAGACTTGATAGCAGCTTTCAAGTGATTGGCAATCCAAACAAAGGGCATGACCAATTCTTTTTTTGAAGAATGTTTTATCAGTGGTCTAAAGAAGGAGGTTAGAACAAGAGTCTTGATGGCTCACCGTGCTAATTGGTTGTAGGCCTCTCAACAAACTAGAGAAAAACAAGTGTTGGCCAATACACGAACCAAAAGACCCACTTTTATTTCTGTCCCATGCCTTGCTCTAGTACTTACAACCACCCACTCCCCCTCTCTCTTGACGGTCCACAAGTTGACCCAGGAAGAAATAGTTTAATGCCGACATCTAAAACTTTGTTATAATTGTGATGAGAAGTATTTCAAAGGGCATAAATGTAAGTAACAAAATAAATTTCAAATTGGTGTGGCCCACTCCAACTAGCTTGAACAAATTTCAAAAGAAACCACTACAAAGTTGGATTTAGCAAAGACAACACATCCTCCTCAAGAAGAAAACACCTTAGAGCCTCCATATGAGGAACCCCAAATTTCCCTCCATGCTTTACCAAGAATTTCAACTCCTCAAATCTTGAAGGTGATTGGCTATGTTATCCCCATTTTGTGGATAACTAAGGAGATTATGTCTTGAGGCCCTTAGGTTGCAGATATGGAGTGTCGAGAGACTACATGACCAACAATACCATTTTGCACAGTTGGAGACCCCTCTCACCACCATAGATGGTCACACAGTTCCATATGGCATCCACCACATCAGCTGGCTTGCGGAAGGCAGTGGGCCTTGCTCCATGAGGAACAAGTCAGTATTATGGCGAGCATAATTTCAATATTTAAGCCATTTGAGTATGTTGTATTTTAGATTGCTCTAGATTTCATGATATATGCTTGGACATTATGCCTTTTTCCCTGCTTCACCTTGGTGGTTGACATTGTGCTCTAATAAGTGGTCTTCCTTGGGGATGGGTTTGTTGCTAGGAACTCCCATAAAGAGCCATCGTACCATTCCCGACCATACTTACCACTTTCCATCATTGCTCCCCTCCATTTCTTTATCTCTTGGGATTTTAAGGTGTATTGACCCAAGAAGGGGTTGTCCCTCATTCTGTGGGAAGAAGGGGTTGAAGACCCAGAGGGATTGATGTTGGGTAAAAGATAAAAGCCTTGTATGAACCTTATAGATGCTTTACCCAGGGATCACTGAAGAAAGCAGTGAAACACTTATCTTTGAGTAAAGGGGACCCACAATATAATAAAGAATTCTTAAAGGGTTAGTTGAAGGATGGGAGGTCTCATCACTAGCCGACCTATCACGTCCATGAATATTTGGTGGTATGAAATTGTCATCATCTGGTCACCAAACCAGGCTAATGGCTCTCAGTTGCATGGCTGAGAGAAAGGGGGTCTCATCACGAGCCAACCTTCTCATTTCCACTAGGTGTTTGTGGGTGACATTGCCATTATCTAGTCACCATGCCAGGGCATTGACCTTCAATCTCTGCATAAAATTATGAAAGAATAAAAGAATGGCAATTAATGGGATTGGAAAAAATGCATTGTGGACAAAGGTACCAGAGAACCCTCTACAAAGGCACCCATGAATGAAACACTACGACCCCTTATATGTTATGAGCCCTATGCCCATTGAGTCTTGACCCCAACCACTTCATCCACTTTACATGGCTTAGAGAGGGATCTCTTGGAAACTCTCCTTGACCTAGGGCAAGATCTACCCAATAGGACACCTCGTCAACCCTTCCATATTCAGGCTTGACAAGTCACATAGTGTCTTCGAGCAATTAATTGTTTGATATAGTGATCTTTGATGCACATGCTTAGGTGGCTCATTTATTGATTGGATTCACTTATCATGATGTTATGACTTGAGATCCTTGGAGGGCGTGCGCTCATTTGCCTTTGCAGGACCTAGTTGCTGGACAGTTTTGGGAGAACAAGCCTAGCTTGGGCTTCCATGGGGCTGCAAGCCCATAGGTTGGATGTCAAAGATCCACATGTTGGATCATAGAGATGAAGAATTGAAGACCTAGAAGATGATGTGGAAGACCTAGCTCAGCTCTCACATGCCAAACGATTTGCCTATAAGGGGAAAAACATCAATCCCTAGGGTCTTGACTTCACATTTGAGGGGCATATGGTGGTTGATGTTGAATCAAAGCATGACACATGGCATGTTGAGGTGGAGAGGCTCTGGATGATTGCCACATGGCCTTTAGAGGCCCTACTTTGCAACCCAACTCGAACGACTTTCTCGATTTGCCAAAATGTCCTCCTTCAGGGGGTGACGACACCTTTGTTTTAGGGTTTTCAATGTGTAAAATGGTGTTAAATTATTGTAAAGGGGCAAGACAAGGGTTGTTATCCCCTTGTCTTCTGTTTTACCCTAATATTATGAACAATTGTGGACAAATTATGTTTAGGAGGATGATATAAATTGGGATCACATCATTTCATTTTCAAAAAAGACATAACTCTCCATTGTGAGAGACTCTTGGACTGAAATTTTCGGCTACCTTTGGCAAATTGTCTCTTTATGCTTATGTTTATGGCTATCTTTTGGTGATTGGCTACTTGGAAAGTGATGCGCTAGGCCTTGGAGGCTATTCTCTTGCTTGGTTAATGTCTTGTTCTTGGAGCTAAAGGTTTTGTCATTGCTTCTTGGTGA
Organism: Picea glauca; assembly: GCA_000966675.3. NCBI lineage: Eukaryota > Viridiplantae > Streptophyta > Pinopsida > Pinales > Pinaceae > Picea > Picea glauca. The sequence continues at coordinate 120,898 of JZKD02S1706610.1, forward strand.
ATTTGGTAAGGAAAATCTGCATTTACTTGTCTTTTAGTCTTGCTTAAATTCCAATATTGGTTAATTGTCAAATTTTGGAGGAGTATAAGGGCATACACCCTCCCCAAGGCATTTCATTTACTTGTTTTAGAAGAGATATTGTTCACAAGTTGTCTTGGAGAATGACGAGGATGTACACTCTCCAAGACAATCTTGTTTTGATTTTGTAAAACCCTAGGAATTATGAGTATGTACACCCCTAGGGGATTTGCAAGTCAAATTTTAACTTCAAGCTTAGCTCTTTAAAGGTCTTTATTATTTAAGGTGTTTTACCAAGAGAATAACGAGTGTGTACACCCTCTTGGCAAAACCCTAAGAGGAAAAGCTATACTTGGGAATTACGAGGATGTACACCCGCAAGACCCTAGCATAACCTCTTCTTCCTCTTGACCCCATTGCCCAATAGCCAAAGGCACTAGTCCTTGCAAAATTTGCATTGGAGAAACAAATTGCTCGCCTTAGGAAACGTGAAATTTTCACATTTTGAGGATCGTCCTTTTTGGAAATGTGAAATCAAGTTGTTGCACTAATTTGTTTTCTACAGCCATAAGGCTGACGAAAATCAATAACCCTAGGTGCTAATATCTCACTAACTAGCCCCTAACTTTCCTCCAATTTTCAGCCACTAAGTCTCCTAGCTAGGGCACACTTTTTGGGCCACCTAGCACTAACATCTGACCACTAATTTTGCTGATAATTTCCCTAGTTAGCTACAGCCATATGTCTGCAATTTTCTGCAGAAAATTCGGACTTGTGACAGCCCTAAACCATTGACCAATTCCTAGCCTAAACCTAGCTATTTGCCAACTTAACTCACCTACTAACTAGCTAGTCAATCTAACATCTCAAAGTAGTTTTAGTGTAACATTTATTGCTGATTTACTAACTTGTATGCTGCTGTATTTTAGGGACAGCAAGCTTAACTTGCTGATCCATTACTATACTTGGTTGGAAAAGTGTCTTTTCTTGTGTCTCGGGCAGGTACAGGTGCACCGGCAACTATCTCTTTACTTGGTATCCATTTACCTCTCTTCACTTACCATTTTCAACCAATCATTTCTTCCATCACTTGACCTTTCGAGGGACTTCTCCTTACACTTCCCTTCATCCTTCTCATTCCCCCTAGGGTCACCAGGATCGCCTACCTAGAGTGAGCTAGTCACCCTTGAAGTGCGGGACCTACATCGAGGTGACATTGGGTGTAGTGTTCCCTAGTTGTAGCACTTGCTTTTGTGGTTGGGTCAGGCTTTGCCCAACCTATAACCTGTGCTATAACATTTTGGCGTTGCTGTTGGGGAGGATTTTGAATCTTCTTCGTGCCCTAAACGACACTTTTGTCAAGTCTCTTTCCCAGAGCCTTCACCCCGAGCTTGCCTGGCGACTCCACTCCAAGAACCTACCCATTTTCCTTTAACAAACCTTCTTCAAAGTTTGTATGGCAACTCCACCATTTCCCAAACCCACCTTTCCATTTCTTACCTTTCCCCTGCTCTTCCCTTTCATCCTTTGATAAGCCTTGCTCTCCCGTGGAAACTCCTTTGAGGTGTTCTTCTAGTCGATGAGACTATGGCACCTTGGAATCAATCAAGACCTCGCCATCTCTCATGGAAGGAAATTTTGCAAATGGAAAGGGAAAAAGTTGCTAATGAAGCCACCGAAGAGTTGATGAATCAAGTAAAAGAGATGCTTGAAGAACATGCTTATGAAGGAAGCTTCGAAGAAGATCTTGATGAAGCTATCACGTTGAAGATTCCAAGGAGGCATTTAATGAAGATGAAGTGCTTTTGCTTAATAACCCAGATGAAGACATCCAAGTCACTATTCCTCCTACTCATCAAGAAGAGAACACTATGAGTTGTGACCCTTTCGAGGATCTTGATGACAGCCTGTTCCATGATCCTGGAAGTGAAGGAGCACTAGAAGAGCCCTCGGATACAGTTGATCAACATATTGACACTTTCATATAGATTAGAAAACGTGGATGGGACATGGGCCTTTTCACCTCTGACAGAGATCCCACTTACGACGTTGAGGGTAGCCCTCAAACAAGGGATTGGTCTCCGTGCATATATGACTCAGATGTTTGGGATGGTGATGGTGACATGATCACAGATTTGCTCAATCCATTTGAGAATGACTTGTCACAACATCTTCAAGGTGATGCATATTTTTCTATGAGGATTTCCAGACACCTTCACCCTTGATTTTGGAAAAGTACCAAGACATAGACATGTTGGGGAAATCAGAGGTTCACTCTACGAAGTGGAAGTTTGTCATCTTGGGGATTCTAATGAGGATTCACAAACGAAGAGGCAGTGTTTTTCTTCTTCTAGACCTGAGCCTGTCCCATACCTCATTTCTTCCCCTCGGGTGAAGCATGGGGTCTTCTTGAGTTATCTCACATCTTCTCAGTCTTCAGGGAGCAGTGATTATGTTGATGAAGATTAAGATGAGCCATCTTCTACATATGCTAGTCCATTCCAGAGGTGGATAGATCGGGCTTGTGGCTATTCTTGCAAGCGGGAGTTCCAGGACGATCGAGATTGCAGTTTCTCGTTTCGGCAGGATTTCCTCCCTCCCACTCATCTCCATGAGTTTTATTTCATGATTGATTATATATTTATTTATGCTCATGATTACTATGTGCTAGACTTGTCTTTGTTGTTTCACATGATTAAGCACAGGGGGAACTGTCTCCGTCCGATGATCAAGTGGTTGCATTGGTTGTATGTTTTCACCTGACACCTTCGGGACTTGATCTCCAGGGTCCCAGGACCATAGGTAAGTAGGTAAGTCATATTGCTTTTTTGCATCTTACATTCTTTTTGCTCATATTAGTTTAGTTGCATTGCATTTTCGTTTTTCTCTACTTGCATTATTGATTTCATCATCATATATGTATACTTACTTAGAAATTTTGTCAAAATTTACTTTTTCTAGCTTAGTTGGTTTTGATTATGATCATATGAGAACAAGGATGAGTAGACCATCATGCTCTTGACAGTTTGATGTTTCCTTGCAGGCACAGGTCTACCAGGAGATGTTGTGGTTCTCATGCACTCTACGACGAGCATATGTCCCCAAGTAGGATCCAGATGTTATCCCCATTTTGTGGATAACAAAGGAGATAATGTCCTTGAGAATTGTACCCCCAAATAAGTATAGGTGCTAGTGATCTCAATATCCTCTCCTCCAAAAAAGAAATGGTGATCCAATAGTACCTTCTTTGATCCATTGAAGATCATCACCTTGCTTTTACCCAGATTGATTGTCAATTGTCGAAGATCACAAAAAGCGCCAGAGCATATAGTTGTCTCTATAAGCCTCCTAGGAATGAGGCAAAGACAATCACATCGCCAATGAAGAGCAGGATAGGTATCAAAACCTGGTGGAAGTGGCACCCATTGTCATCCTAGTTATGATTGTACAGAAAAGACTCTAGCTCATCTATGTAGATACCAAAGAGGGTGGGGGACAAGGGGCACCCCTATTTGACCCCAATGGTACTACTAATAAAGTCGAACATCCTATGTATAGTGCAAGGATGACTAAGAACCGACTCATACAGCCGGATGATGGCGATCATGAATGTCTCAGAATATCGATGCCTTTGAGCCTCTAGAATAAGGCCTCATGGGGAACAAAGTCGAATGCTTTCTGAAAGTCTACAAAGCAACAATACAATTTTGAAGCGCGATGTTGTGCATCCTCAATGGTGGCCCAAAGTGTAAGTATGTGATCAATGGTCTAATGTGTAGGACGAAACCCTGCCTGTCCCTTAGCTCTAAGGAGTCTTCCCTCAAGCTCTCCAGAAAACTTCATATGAAGGACAATATCATGAAGCTTGGAAAAGATGTGGCCAACCATGATCGTTGTGTAATTGTTTCAATGTACACTAGCACCTAATTTATGGATCAGGTGAATAGTGTTGTGTGACCAAGCGTGCGGAAAACTTGCACGGAGCACATGGTTAAACAAGTCGGTCAAGTGGTTATAAAGGGCATGAAGACCATGCTTGAAGAACTCTACTTGGAACCTTTCCTCATCTGTCGTTTTGTTGGTACTCATCACCCTAACAGCCTCCTGAATATCTTGGTATGAGAATAAATAGAAAGAGTGAGGGGGAAAGGTAACCTGAATCAGGGTCTGTCCAAGGACATCATACAAAGTGGAAATGTAGGAGAACATGGAATTTGGATCTAGATCTAGTAGGAGAGGGGAGTGGCAGGGGAAAATAGTGCATCAGAAGCTTTTGGGGGAATGGATAAGGAAAGCACATAAGTGACATCTCTTTTGTGAAATGAAGAGGTGTTTCTTGTGGCAGAGAAGGCAACGGTAGGAAGCNTTCCCTAGTTGTAGCACTTGCTTTTGTGGTTGGGTCGGGCTTTGCCCAACCTATAACCTGTGCTATAACATTTTGGCGTTGTTGTTGGGGAGGATTTTGAATATTCTTCGTGCCCCAAACGACACTCTTGGCAAGTCTCTTTCCCAGAGCCTTCACCCCGAGCTTGCCTGGCGACTCCACTCCAAGAACCTACCCATTTTCCTTTAACAAACCTTCTTCAAAGTTTGGACGGCGACTCCACCATTTCCCAAACCCACCTTTCCCCTGCTCTCCCCTTTCATCCTTTGATAAGCCTTGCTCTCCCGTGGAAACTCCTTTGAAGTGTTCTTCTAGTCGATGAGACTATGGCACCTTGGAATCAACCAAGACCTCGCCATCTCTCATGGAAGGAAATTTTGCAGATGGAAAGGGAAAAAGTTGCTAATGAAGACACCGAAGAGTTGATGAATCAAGTAAAAGAGATGCTTGAAGAACATGCTTATGAAGGAAGCTTCGAAGAAGATCTTGATGAAGCTTATCACGTTGAATATTCTGAGGAGGCATTTAATGAAGATGAAGTACTTTCGCTTAATAACCCAGATGATCCTGGAAGTGAAGGAGCACTAGAAGAGCCCTCGGATACAGTTGATCAACATATTGACACTTTCATACAGATTGGAAAACGTGGATGGGACATGGGCCTTTTCACCTCTTATGGAGATCCCACTTACGACGTTGAGGGTAGCCCTCAAACAAAGGATTGGTCTCCGTGCATATATGATTTAGATGTTTGGGATGGTGATGGTGACATGATCACAGATTTGCTTGATCCATTTGAGAATGACTTGTCACAACATCTTCAAGGTGATGCATATCCTTTTGGGGATGCATATTTTTCTATGAGGATTTCCAGACATCTTCGCCCTTGATTTTGGAAAAGTACCAAGACATAGCCATGCCGGGGAAATCAGAGGTTCACTCTACGAAGCGGAAGTTTATCATCTTGGGGATTCTAATGAAGATTCACAAGCGAAGAGGCAGTGTTTTTCTTCTTCTAGACCTGAGCCTGTCCCATACCTCATTTATTCCCCTCGGGTGAAGCATGGGGTCTTCTTGAGTTATCTCACATCTTCTCAGTCTTCAGGGAGCAGTGATTGTGTTGATGAAGATGAAGATGAGCCATCTTCTACATATGCTAGTCCATTCCAGAGGTGGATAGATCGGGCTTGTGGCTATGCTTGCAAGTGGGAGTTCCAGGACGATCGAGATTGCAGTTTCTCGTTTCGGCAAAATTTCCTCCCTCCCACTCATCTCCATGAGTTTTATTTCATGATTGATTATATGTTTATGTATGCTCATGATTACTATGTGCTAGACTTATCTTTGTTGTTTCACATGATTAAGCACAAGGGGAACTGTCTTCATCCGATGATCAAGTGGTTGCATTGGTTGTACGTTTTCACCTGACACCTTCGGGACTTGATCTCCAGGGTCCCAAGACCGTAGGTAAGTAGGTAAGTCATATTGCTTTTTTGCATCTTACATTCTGTTTGTTGATATTAGTTTAGTTGCATTGCATTTTCATTTTTCTCTACTTGCATTATTAATTTCATCATCATATATGTATACTTAGTTAGAAATTTTGTCAAAATTTACTTTTTCTAGCTTAGTTGGTTTTGATTATGATCATATGAGAATAAGGATGAGTAGACCATCTTGCTCTTGACAGTTTGATGTTCCCTTGCAGGCACAGGTCTACCAGGAGATGTTGTGGTTCTCATGCACTCTACGAAGAGCACATGTTCCCAAGTAGGAGCCAGATGTTATCCCCATTTTGTGGATAACAAAGGATATAATGTCCCTGAGAATTGTACCCCCAAATAAGTATAGGTGCTAGTGGTCTCAATCTCCTCTCCTCCAAAAAAGAAATGGTGATCCAATAGTACCTTCTTTGATCCATTGAAGATCATCACCGTGCTTTTACCCAGATTGATTGTCAATTGTCGAAGATCACAAAAAGCGCCAGAGCATATAGTTGTCTCTATAGGCCTCCTAGGAATGAGGCAAAGACAATCACATCGCCAACGAAGAGCAGGATAGGTATCAAGACCTGGTGGAAGTGGCACCCATTGTCATCCTAGTTATGATTGTGCAGAAAAGACTCTATCTCATCTATGTAGATACCAAAGAGGGTGGGGGACAAGGGGCACCCTTGTTTGACCCCAATGGTACTACTAATAAAGTCGAACATCCTATGTACAGTGCAAGGATGACTAAGAACAAACTCATACAGTTGGATGATGGTGATCATGAATGTCTTAGAATATCGATGCCTTTGAGCCTCTAGAATAAGGCCTCATGGGGAACAAAGTCGAATGCTTTCTGAAAGTCTACAAAGCAACAATACAATTTTGAAGCGCGATGTCGTGCATCCTCAATGGTGGCCCAAAGTGTAAGTATGTGATCAATGGTCTAATGTGTAGGACGAAACCCTGCCCGTCCCTTAGCTCTAAGGAGTCTTCCCTCAAGCTCTCCAGAAAACTTCATATGAAGGACAATATCATGAAGCTTGGAAAAGATGTGGCCAACCATGATCGTTGTGTAATTGTTTCAATGTACACTAGCACCTAATTTATGGATCAGGTGAATAGTGTTGTGTGACCAAGCGTGCGGAAAACTTGCACGGAGCACATGGTTAAACAAGTCGGTCAAGTGGTTATAAAGGGCATGAAGACCATGCTTGAAGAACTCTACTTGGAACCTTTCCTCATCTGTCGTTTTGTTGGTACTCATCACCCTAACAGCCTCCTGAATATCTTGGTATGAGAATAAATAGAAAGAGTGAGGGGGAAAGGTAACCTGAATCAGGGTCTGTCCAAGGACATCATACAAAGTGGAAATGTAGGAGAACATGGAATTTGGATCTAGATCTAGTAGGAGAGGGGAGTGGCAGGGGAAAATAGTGCATCAGAAGCTTTTGGGGGAATGGATAAGGAAAGCACATAAGTGACATCTCTTTTGTGAAATGAAGAGGTGTTTCTTGTGGCAGAGAAGGCAACGGTAGGAAGC
>JZKD02S1706621.1:22536-41474 GCA_000966675.3 Picea glauca
CTAATATGTTGCATTGCGGAAGCCCCTCTATGTTTAAATAATAAGAGTGAAGGGAGCTCTAACTGGATAGTTCATAAGGCACAATACTTGCTAAGGTTTTTCAAATGGGGTAGCAGGCTAAGTGGGCTTGATTGTGGGGAACACTCCATAGTTAAGCGCACTTGAGCCAGAGGCGTCTTGGGATGGGTGACCACCTAGGAAGTCTCAGTTACCGCAGTCCCCGAAAGTGATGATTGATGCTATGCAATTCATTTCGCTAGTTTCAAACCCATTTCTTCACCCGTGTGAGCATCACCCGATGTAACGAGTGCTAAGTGGACTATTCAAATCATGCAAATTATTGGTCAGTTGCGACTAATACTTATGGATATGGGTCATAGATTAATGACTTACACTACGTAGTTAATCCTGAAAATGATATCTAATATGTTGCACTCTAGAAGCCCCTCTATGCTTAAATAATAAGAGTGAAGGGATCTCTAACTGGATAGTTCATAAGGAAAAATACTTGCTAAGATTTTGCAAATGGGGTAGCAAGCTAAGTGGGCTTGATTGTGGGGAAAACTCCACAATTAAGCATGCTTGAGCCATAGGCATCTTGGGATGGATGACCACCTGGGAAGTCCTGGTTACCGGGTGCAAGCCCTAGAAGTGATGATTGATTCTATGCAATTCATTTCGTTGGTTTCAATCCCATTTCTTCACCCATGTGAGCATCACCCGGTGCAATGAGTGCTAAGTGGACTATTCAAATCATGAGAATTATTGGTCAGTTGCGACTAATACTCATGGATATCGGTCATAGATTAATGTTACACTACGCAGTTAATCCCGAAAATGATATCTAAATTAGAAAATGTTAAACTATAATAAAGCTATGCCAATTGTGAGTTTTTTCCCCACCAAAATCACCTCTCTTCATTAATACATTATTTATGTTTTAATTAAAACCACTTCCAAATGAAATCTTCTATATAATATGTTTAACATCATATCTTTGGTTGTTTATTAATAACCATGGAATATTGGTTAATTTTCCATGACGATAAGAATGAGTCAAATGTTTCATTACCTTGGATTCCTTATAATGCCATTAATAAATATAGCATTTTTGTCTTTGTTACTCCTTCTATCTAAAATTTTCCATAATCATTCTAAGACATTCTTTCTAATATGTATTGTGTCAAACAAATGAGATATTTGTAGGTTCTGATAGTAGGGAAACCTAATGAATTGGATGGAGTATCCTTTCATACCTCGTGGAAGCACCATGTCAACCTTTGAGAATAAAAAATGGAAATAGTTTTTTATTACAATAGATAAAAATAAATATAAAAAAATAAACTATAACAAGTTACAAATATGAATGCAACTAAAACAAATGTATTACCGTGATTCTTCTCAAAGGCATTTTCCCATAAAGTTGATGCATCATTATTCATCGTTTTTTGATAATGTCTTTCTTCTCATTAAATATGTTTTTTTTTTGTTTTTTTGTTTTTGTAGATCAAGAGCTATGGTTACTAGGGAGAAAATTCATGTACTTGTTATACAACTCCTTACATAAACTTCTTGATGTACAGATATTGATGTCAACGTGTATATTTATGATTTATTTAAATTTTCTAGAAGATAGAGAATAATTTTAGTAGAATAAAAAAAATTCAAAAAATATTCGAAGTGATAGAATATATATAGAGTTAAATTAGGTTTCAAAATGTGGTCTAGTTTTTGGTGTGGTTTGTCTGGGTTTTAGAGAGTGAAGGTTTGGGCTAGGTTGAGATGCGAGTTGAGTAGGTCGGGTTTGAAATTCTCTAAGTAGAGGGCTGGTATTTTTTAAGTGATAAAGGTAGAAAAGTGTAGGTTCCCAAACAAATAATAGAATAAAGATTTCATAGAAGAATATTATAGTAAGTCAAGAATCAATGGTATCAACCCAGCATCCAACCAACTCAACTCATCAATTCATGCTTTTGGAAACAACACGTGGCCTAAGCCGACCAGAAGGAGACGCCCCGACCAACGGGAGGAAGAGCCACCCCTAGAGTGAGGGGTCAAGAGAGAGACTAGTAATTCAATATGTTATCTTGTGCTAGGTATTTTATTTTTCATCTGCTGTGTTAATTTGAAGGCATCAATAATTAACCATGTTAGTATTTGGTGGAATTGAAATTGTTTTTGGCCTATTCATTTGGAATTGTTGTGCATAGTGATGTCACATCATAAATTTAAAAGTTCATCAATAAGATGCTCAATAAATACATTCATATCTCTAACTTGGTACTTTCCTAGTTATTTGAAAATAAAAACAATTAATTCCTTTTACATACAAAATAAGTAACAAAAATAAAAATGAATTGGTGTGTTGTAAACATTCCTGAAAATAAATACCTAGAACAATTAATTCCGACACTATTTTTCCTTGTTTATTAGCATCCAAGGAGAAAGGTTATTTTTTATAACAAAAACTCTTGAAATTGAGTAAATGGATATAATCTCTCCAAATATATGGACACCATCCATTACCATTGAAAGTCTAACATTATGAGGTTATTCATTAAATATGGATCATATTTCCTCGATGTCCCCAATTGTAAAACCATTTATAAACATTCACATAATACCATCCTCACTTCTCTTCCACGCATGATAATCCATAAACTATGTTATGTTTTTTCACTAGAAAAAATGTTGGAAACATTGAATGATGGGGATCTTATGAAGAGCCTTATGGAGCACCTTATTTGTTACATCATTATTTTGATATCTACTAATTCCACATTTGGGGAATTCCAACATTTTTTATGTTATCAATAATATATAATATGGTTATTGGGACATGCATCAATCATCTGATACATACTTCCTATATATTTTATAAGGGCAAAAAATTCTCAATATGTGTGAGGTAAAATATTTGATGGTGGTAGGAGAATATTACCAAACAATCTACAAGAAAAAATTAATTAATATATATATATATATATATATATATTATACCTTAGGATCTACATCATACATGTATTTGAAATATTGCTCAATACCTTCAAGTTGACCAACAACAAAATACAAACGAAAAGACTTGTCTTTAAGTCTTTTTTAGGGGATTTGTGCCTTATCAATAAGAGTTACATCATGGATATAATCATAGATGTCATCCATGGGTTTTTTATCATCCATTGAAACAAAGGCTTCATGGACCAATATATGTATTGCTTCATTCTCAATAATATTAGTATCATTTTCTTCCATATGATCAAGATTCAATTTTATAACCCTCAGTATCTCTACTACAAATTGTAACATTACAAATTCCAATCCTAAGTGTTTTTTTCTCTGTAATTCCAAATAAATATACATAATTAGTATCAAAATATTAAAACATCCAAAACATTGAAAAAAAATCAGAAAAACACGATTCCTCTATCTTACTTCTCGGTAATATTTGGTTAAATCTCTTATAGGTTCCCATGTTCTCATCAATGTTTTCTTTGCTATTGACATGTTAGTTATTTTTCCTATTCCTTACAATTTGTGCAAGGGAAATAATATTTACCATCACTAATATTAGGAATTTTGGGATCACTAAGAGATGGCTTTTCATCCTTTTTTTTGTGCAAATAATAATCACATTCATTAAGATCATTATATGTGGTGAGATCTGAGGCTAATTTGATTTATGCGAAAATCAATGGTCACCCACCTCTTCCTCTCTCTTAACACGGTTCTCCATATTGGGAGTTTTTTATCTACAACTTTTCAAGTCCTAAACTTTTGGGGTCGTTTTGAGGCCTTAAATGATGTTTTTTGGCCATTTGGGGGCCAAGGAAGGCCATTTCCTACCTTGGCAAGCTACCAAAAAATATACTTCTCTTTTATTTCTTTCCAACTATATATTATGCACCTCAAGCAGAGATTTTATGCAAAATTTGGACCCCCTAGAATTTATCATATCAACTAACCATCTAAGGGCTCACAAACCTTTTGAGGCTTCACCTCCTAGAGTTAGGGTTTTGGACTATTAGGGTTCTTTGACTAAATCATGCATATAAGCCAACCATTTGCATGCAACAACACCCAAATTATAGTTATTTGACATTGTTTTCTATTTCAAAAAAATATTCAAACCATACATTACTGGCATTACTGTATCAAAATTACATTCAAATAAATTCGTATATAGAGAATTCAAATGTTATTTACAAATCTTATCCGAATAAAATTTAAATTATGGAGAAAATATTGAACAAAACAATATAGTAAAAGTAACAAAATTTACCACTATTAATACATCACCTAATCCTAATTCTTCAAACAAAAAAATTGGTTTCTTTCATGCATATATTTGTTAAAATGTGAAATAAAACTCTTTCAAGAATGCCAAATGTATAAAACACTCGTGTAAATAAAAAAAAAATCCAAATTTGTCCATTACTATATGTTTGTTAGCTATAAATTAATTTTACTAAGTCAATTTTTTCTATTCACATGTCACATTAGATTATTATTATTATTTTTATTAATACCAATCATGTTTGTTAACCGATGTAACTATGATAACATTGGGAAAATGATGTTTATTAGGGGTAAAAGACAAATTTGACAAATTTCACTTATATGTTAAAATTGATTTTTTTTCAACAAATGTGGGCTCAAATGTGATATTTTGACATCGAATGTAGTAGTTTCACTATTCTCTAGTTGTTTCCACATGTATATCTCATTCCTATGTATATATCATTCCTAAGTTTCATTGGAGCCATGATCTTCTTCATTCACTTAGATCATACATGCGATATATTTATATTCGACCCTATAATCCAAACCTAATGCTTTAACATTAAGAGAAATGACCTCATCCAAACTGGATTCTTTTGCAACCTGTGTAGGAAGAACGGAATCATTATCACTATCCTATTGAGACAAATCCGATGGAACAAAAAGTGTCAAACTACATCACCATCTCAAATTTGTATACATGTAGCTACCCTTCCCAAATAATCAAGATACTTTACCTAAATTGTCGACATGGAAAAAGATGCCAATCATGCCTCGAAATGACATGCTACCAGTTACGACATGTGAGTTCCATTGAGACCATCATCGCCATCTAGGCACCAAAGTCTAATGCATAATGTATTTATATTTGATACATATCGATATTTGATACTAGCATATAAATCGCACAAAAGTAACAAAATACATAGACATAGAAATCCAACCATGTTATTAACCAATAAATCACAGCGTATACAAGAAATTTGACTAATTGAGCTAAGCTAGTTTCCTTTACATATAATGATGAAGGTATTCAACAACATTGCACCTGTAAGTTCATTAACTAAGTATTATGTTATCAAACTAGGTAATGGATTTATAAATTATGTGAAGGATGATATTGATCCAAGGTGTTTCTTCGTTATTTTTGGATTTATAAATTATGTGAAAGATGATATTGATCCAAGGCGTTTTTTCGTTATTTCTAGTAGCATGATATAACAAATTATGTCAAGTTTCGAAAGAAAAACTAAAGTTAAATAACCCATGATTTTTTTCATTTTTCATCATTCAAAGATAACATTTATCCATATTGAATAAGACCATAATCAATTTTATCCATAATTTTATCCATATTGAATAAAACCATAATCAATATAAAACCATATTCAATTTCTTCCATAAATCCAAGTCATACATTTAGTATAAATTAAGTTAATTATGTATAATAGTATACTTCAAACCTATGAAAGATATGCCACATATCTACAACTATGATGATTATCAGAAGTAATCAACACAAACTTGTCATGAAAAATAAACATCAAACTTACCTTAAATGTATCATTTAAGGTGCAAGGTGCAAACCATTGTCATGAAAAATAAGCATCAAACTTACCTTAAATGTATCATTTAAGGTGCAAGGTGCAAACCATTGAATAGTTCAATCTATAGAACCGGCTTTTCCCCTTGGAAAATAGTTCCAATACTAATTTATAATATCTCTTCAAACAAAAAAAACATATATATCATTTATTCATAAATTCATATTATGATCTTATAATATTTCTTCAAACAAAAAACATATATATCATCGATTCATATTTAGAAGGATCATAAGTTCATTCTCATAAAAAAAAAAATAAAAAAAGGTTTGATCTAAATTGTATGTCAACTAATCTATCCTTTAAAAAATATCACTTAGAACTACTATTAGTTCAAATGGAATACAAAAATCATTTCAAATCTACAATAATTTGTATGTCAACCAATCTATCCTTTAAAAACTATCACTTAGACCTACTATTAATTCAAATGGAATACACGAATCATTTCAAACCCACAATTTGATGTTAGTCATTTCCATTAACGTATACAACCGCATAGGTGGAACGTTCAACTAAACTATGATAGCATGTTAGTATCATCACATTAGATTTTATTCTCGATGAAGGTTAGAAGATACATGAAAGTTAAAGTAAGAATAAGATCCCACATGCAAATTAATTTGGTGCCATATCATACATGCATGCCAAATATTATATTTGTGGGGATTTTGTGGTGGTTTTGGACCTTTTCCAATATCTATGAGTTGTAAATAAATATTGTAAGCCCTAAATCATCTTTAGTATCACTAAATCATCAATAATTAAAAATTAAACACATAGTCATCAACTAAATATTATTCAAAATAATATAGAACATGTGGCTACATTGATGATCATTGTTCATTTCTAAAGTCTAGAAATGAAACACCATTCATTTATAAGTTTTAAACATTTTAAAATTTATGAACATTCAATTATTAAAAATATAATCCAATATGAAAAAAACTCATTGCACATGAGTGAGTAAGTCTTATGAGGGGTGTGTTTTAAGGTATATCCATCAATTGAACATTTCAAAAGGTCCAAATAAAAGGTCATTCTAGGTACATGCATTCGACTATCGACTACAGTTTCTTAGTGAATGCCTCGATAATCTATGCAAGATTATGTCCAATAAGAAACTGCAAACACATTTCAAAAAGTTATATAATTTCAAATCAATATGTGAAAATGATGCATGTACCTAGAATGACCTTTTATTTGAAAATGATGCATATACCTAAAATGAGTTTTTTTTTGAAAATATGAGATAAAGTTATATAATTTCAAATCAATATTTAAAATTGATTCATGTAATTAGAATGACCTTTTGTTTGAGAATATGAGATAAGTGTATAAGTTAAATATCAAATGTGTTGGCATGCCTATCCCTTTAATGACAAGCTTCTCCAAGGCAACAAAAATGGATATCTCAATACTTGGTGCATAAATGATAGACTACTGATGTGAATGTGAATGGTCAACGGTCTACCCAATAACACACTATAAACATGGAAATAAAAAAAATTATATACTTTTAAATCAATATTTGAATATGATGTAATGGAAGTAATCTACAATGACCTATGGTTTGAGATTAGGATTTGCTTGTATCTAAGTTATCAAATGTCGATCCAAAACCAATTGTTCCTCGATAATATTAGAGGAAACATTCATTTCAATGAGAATGGATGCAATCACAACTCAAGAAATTTTAGATGATTGCTGTGGATGCATAAGAGTCAATTAATAAAATTATATATTTAAAAATAATTTTTTTAATAATGTTTCACTTAAGAGAATCTAATATCACCTATCAAATGACTATATTGATAAATGTTGACACATATTGGTTATGAATTTAATATAAACATTAGAAATTTTGTATATATATTTTCATTTACTTGTAGAAATAAAAATAACCCATTTAAATAATCCATTTGGTAAATTAAAAAATATTATCATTACTTACCTCACTGGGAGACTAAAACAACATGCAACATTGACCACTATATTTAAAGATATCAATGGAAGGATAGATTTGTGTGATAGAGGAGTATAATTATATACCAGTTAAACATATGAACAAAAAATGTTTAAAAGATAAGAACAAAGCTATTTGTGAAACAATTTAATGTGAATTTTTAAATATATCTAAAAATTTATTAAGAAATAATTATGGAATTACATATTGAAGGAATCCAACCGTAGAAAAATTAGAGGAGGTCTGATAAGATGTTTCCCCTCGAAATGTGCATGTTAATGGGAGTAGATAATGCTCTGTAACCCTAGCCTCTACAATGTCAAATGGCTCACTAGCATGTCCAGTGTCAAATGACTCCTCTCTGCCATGAGTAGAACTAGATGACTCATGCCTACCATGAGAAACAATTAATTTCTCCTCCCTACAATGAGAAGTATGAAATGACTCCCTAGATGTATTGAATGACTCCCCCACATATGTGCCCTCAACTATAAAAATTTCAACAAATTCCCATGGTAGACCAATGTTAATGAAAACTATATCAATGCACTTTTTTTTTGTTATCAAACATGTTGGGTGTAGGAGGATATCAATGGGGAGGATTTCAAGGGTCAAGGGGAAAAATTACATGGTTTGGATAAGACCTATAATTATGTATATCCCGGGGAATTCCTCATCCAACATAGGATAAACTTGGCAAATGATTTTGTATGAAAGTACAAGGGCATGTCTCTATTGTTGTGAGTGTATTCATCAAACACCATGTACCACCAATCCATCCAATTAGCCATGATATTTGGTTATATGCACCAATGGACGGAAATACATGTTTTTTTTTATCTTAGGAATCAAGTCAATGTTGGGTCTCGAAAGAGATAAAACATCATGCCTTACATATTTTTTTATTTTTCCACATCTTGATAACTAATCCCATCTTCATAAAAACTAATTTTCACCTCCTTATAAGAATTAATATTGTATAAATCTCTTTGGGGTTTGGAAATTTTGTTAGTGATAGATTCAAGTGTTTGTCCAAGTGAGCAATGGAAATTGTCCCCCTCTTTAAACATAGAAATTAAGTGTCTCAATGTTTTGATTTGTAATAACCCCTACATTACGACTAGGAAGCGAAGCATAAAACGTAATTTTTTTTTTTTTAAGCATTAGGAAAAAAATGTCAAAAAAATAAATCACAACAACCCAGAATCAATGACATCATAAGTAAAAGAATTACCAACTACTTATCATTGAAATAAATAACAAAGCAATCAATGCATCAACAAAAGGATAGTGACACTTAAACATAAATAGTGTCATCTCTTAGCACATCAAATCATCTTGGAACAAATTATAAACAATGATAAAACAAATAATGAATATTAAAATGACTACTCGCCCAACCTACCCTGCAAGGTTAGGACCTCGAGGTCACATAAGAAACATTCAAGCCCAAGATCCAATTTATTTTTACCATTTAAGGTCTCAAGGCTTGCGACTGTTCTGAGGAACAAGGAGGTGTCTACATCCCACTAACAATCAAATCCAACATAAATTATATTAGTCAATCAATCTGTATCATCAATTAATCATGGCACAAGGGTAATCATCATCCTTATCAATCATACATCGACATATAATTTGTGGTGCATGTGATATCAAATTCTAACAATCATTCATCAACATTCAATATTCATTGTGCACGAGAGTAAACAAACTCTAGAATAATCACATGTCAACTTAATTAATGGCACAAGAGAAAAATAGTTACTAAAACAGTTGTATATCGACATAATTTCATGGTGCAAGATTAATCAACATTAAAAGGAAGGGTTCCTCGTAATTACCTTCTCACTCAGTAATATAACTTATAGGCGTCTAAAAATATTATAAAGGAAGGTGTTATTAAGGGTTAATTTGTAACTGGAGAATATATAACTTAAAGTAAGTAAAGGTAAGTCATGATGATCCTCATAGTTCATGATACAAGGGGAGGAGTTACTACATCATCTCTCTTGTATAGTAGGACAATAACAAGCATCAAGGTATAAAATAAAATTTCAACTAAAGATTAAAAGATGGTCCAAAACTTATTTCCAACATTAGGAGATCTCTTAGGCTACCATAGTTGAACATCCAATAAACAAAAAGGTCATCCTCAAATTAAAACGCATAATGCATATCATACTACCTTACAAGTACAAGTAATTATAACCAAAATATGTTAATTGTTCCCAGCCTTAATGGTATGCTAAGGCAGGCTAAACCATCTTTTATAAGAAAAGAAGATAAACCACATCGTAAATAGAAAAGTAAAAGTACCCATCCACTAACTTACATGTCCATTAAAAAGGGGAGGTTGAGCCTTGCCTACGTGTAAACAACCAAGGAGTCTACCTTCATTGGCCAGAACTTATCACAACATTAATATCTTAAGGAGAGCCAACAAAATTTCAAATTAATTTATGGGGCAAAGGAAATTGTGATAAAGGGACGGACATAGAGGGTTGTGCAAGTCATTAACTTAGCTGGCAGTATTACCCAGAATTTTGTGATAGAAACAGACCTGAAAGATGGCGCAGATTCTTTTGGAATCCTTACCCAGAAATTCATGAAGGAGACGGACATGATGGATGGTGCAGTGTTTTCCAAAATTCACGGGCAGTCTTTAAGGGAAAAATAATGGGAAACAATGGGAAGGTGTAGAGCCTTAACCCTCCTAGAAATGAAGTGGGAAACGAAACTAAGATGATGAAAATACTTGTGAAGGTACATATCCTTAGCCCTTTAGAAAACATACAGAAGAACAAGCTAAGGCTAAGTGAGGAGAATTCAAGTTCCAGAGGGCACTAAAAATCACAGAGGTCTTTATGATTCTCAGAAAAACAAATTCATATGAAGCAAGTTGGGAAACATCCTTGGGGAAAACGTAGAGAAGGAAATATAAATGCATGGAATCCATGTATATAAACGCTGAGAAAAAGGGAGAAAGGCATTGAGCAAGGATTCTTCATCGAAACGCATCAAACCATTGTCAAAATCATTGAGGTAACAAGGGTAAATTTTAAGTAAAACACAGAGGTAAAAGTGTAAAAATTAAACCAATTCATGATGTGACGTCAAATCTAGTGTAGACGACGAGCCCAAGGAAATTCACTGAGATTTCAATAACAAATCGTGGTGATGACAGGTGATTAAAAACTTTTTGGAACAACCAAAGATAAAATATAACAGTAAAAAAAAATCCCCATGGGTGATCGCAAGAACAATATTAAATCGTTTAGCAAATCCAAATATCAGAGGTATCACATCACAGGGAAAGGGATGAAGGCATAGAATAAAAACATAGAGAAACAATAATTTTGCCTCGCAGAAGAAAAATAGTAGGAGAGAATTTATGTTGTGCATTCTAATCATAAGCAAAAACACAAAGTTATAATTCTCCGCTAATACATAAAACACAGGGTTAAGATTTTATCCATCAACGCATAAAAACGCAGAGTTAAATTTATAGAATTAGGAATGATAACAAACAAGATATAAAAATGTCGAGTTAAAAGAAAACTTTGCCATTAATCAAATTTTTACAAGGTTAGATAAACGCATCAAGGCACAAGACCAACAATCAGCCAAGGATGAACAATATAGGTAGATGGATGACATGAAACATCATTCACTCATCATCCATGCACAGAAAAGTAGGGCATTGAGATCCATAGGTCTATTAATGCAAAAGCAACAAACGTAGAGCAGGCTCCTGGCCAACTTCTCAGGCATGGACTGATGAGCTAGGGATGAAGGGAAAAAACAACCACAATCATCACAATCAATACACAAAAGGGCGGTCAAGAAATGTCGGGAATTGAAGGCCATGGGAGTCAATCAATCATCGAGTTAAAGCTATGGAACAAGTCAGTCATCAACTAGAATGCTCAGACAATCAATTTCCTTACCCAATTAAACATGCATATCTAAAATCATAAATCATACTAAAAATCTACCATGCAAAAACAAATAAAGTGTATTGTTTCCCAATTGCCTACTCTGAGTTGATGGTATGTGCTCTTCGTGCAACTCCTGTTTGTCGACCGGTGAGACTTCACCGGTACCTGCCAGCCAATGCTAGGGATACTCTTCTTCCCCCTTAGCCCCCTGAGCCACAAAGGGGCCACACACACTATCCATAGATTCAGCTAGCTCCCAGCTCGTCTCGCAAGGCCAAGATACCACTCCTCACCGAGATGGGTATCCCAACTCCCACAAGCTAAGTCATTCAAGTAAAGATTTTTGCAGCGTAATGTTACGCAACATTCGACCGCGTCATCATATTCCTACCTCCATCATATAGAGTTCCGTCATCATCTTCCTACCTTCATCATATAGAGTTTCGAAGTCCTTTACTTTCCCAAAATCCAATTTTATTTAAATTTTAATAAATTAATTCATAATAATCCTCCTCGTACATGTGTCACCCATCCCTTTCATTCCTCCAAAAACTAATTTCTTTAATTAATTAATTACCCTTATTTCCCTCACCCACCTAGATTCACTCCTAGAATCAATCCTAGGTGTCCCCAAATTCCCTTACAGGTGTTAATGACTTTCCCCATTCTTAATTTGCTAGTTCATTTTAAATTAGAAAGTTCTTAAATGGTAGATACCTTACTAAGTTGGACTAACTGTTTTTTCTTTTTCTTTTTTTTTCTAGTGTTTCCCTTTTCTTTTATGTTTCCTGCTTTTTCCTAGTTTCCTAATTATTTTAGATTTCCCTCTTTCCCCTTTTTAGTTAAACTCAAAAAGGCATGTGCAGAAACTTACCCTTTTTCTTTTTAATGAATAATATTTTTTTCTTTTTATTAGCATAATAGTAAAACAATTATTTCCCCTTTTTAAGTTTTATCCCAAAAGATTTTTATAAATCAATTTAATTGCTTACACCCCTTCTTGTCACAAGATTATTTAAGATTATCATGATTATCTATTATATATATATATATATATATATAAGATAAAAAATTACCACCAGTATAATTTAGACCTAGACTTTATTTTCCTAGGTTGGGCGACATTTTATTAGGGGAAACGTTTTAAATCTTCCTTAACACTTTATTTCTCCTAAAGCCATCTAGGTTTCTCCAAGTATTAAATAACCATACGACATGCCCTTCAGGATGCACTAGGTGATCCAAGGGTATCACTTGCCTCTTTTTGTTTCTCTTGTGGGACGTGCCCTTCAGGATGCACCACATGCTCCAAGGGTGCCACTCACCTCTTTCTATTTTTCTTGTGCGACGTGCCCTTCAGGATGCACCACATGCTCCAAGGGTTCTAGTCGCCTCTTGACTTACTTGGTAGACATCAAAAACCCCTAGATTCAATACTTCGTATGGTGATCTTGTGGGAGACTAAGGGCCTCTAAGGAATAAAGCCCCTTAATTATTGCGTGCCCCTTAGAATCATTGTGAGCGACTGTCACAGTCTGCCCTCACGACATTGTGGGTCCTCTCGAACTAGGTAATCGTTAACCTACAGTTCGAACCATGAAGGGAATGCTAGTAGGTTGTGGCAGGGATGTTGTCCACACCTCTCCCTCAACCTCTCTAGTATTCATGCGTGACCCCTCTACCCCACTTGTGAGTCTGGTCGACAATCTATCATCATCCTACATCATCAATGAATCATGTCAAAAATATATCCATAATCATATCATCTAATCAGATGCAATAATATCACATATAAAACAATCAAACCCCAATAGTTCATCCCTGACTCGATCTAGAGTCCAAGGGTTTCATCGATGCCTCAGCATCTTCGAGGTCCAAATCCTGCACACTCAGGAGACCCGATTCAATAACACCTTTCAAAGTCAATACAGTAAAATAACATCTAATCAGATCCATAATGCCTCATTGTAGAAATCAACGGTCAATAGTATAATAATCCAGCTCACCTGCAAGCAAGTGTCCTTAGAGAATAATTTTTCTTTGTGCCCGCAAGAGTAGGATGTTACATACACCCCCTCTTGGTCTAAACTTCATCCCAAAGTTTCACAATAATAATGTGTATATAAGTTTCACACTATATTAGTGCTGAAATAATGTGTCTCATAGTATCACAAGTCTATATATCCAACAACAAAAAAGGAAAATGTTGGCGCATATCATATGCGTCCTCCGAGGTCACCGAGTGCGGACTATAGTTGTCCCACTAGACCCTGACCTCATCTATTTTTTTCGACGTCGTAGTTGTCGAACATGATGATCCAGGATGCGTATAAGCTCGGTCGTGAGTGCCCCTCATCTAATACCTGCAAGGAACTCATGTCAATAACATGTGTAGGATCACTAATGTAATGTCTCAAAACAAATACGTGAAAAACATCATGCATATGCCTCAAAGAATCAGGCAAGTCTAGTCATTAGACCACGAGTCTCTCCTTTACACAATCTCGTAGGATCCCACGAACCTAGGAGATAGTTTAACCCCTTTATCAAACTTGATCGAACTCTTATGTGGTTTCCACCACAAAAATACTCTATCGCCACATCGTAACTACAGTCAACACGACACGCATCGACATAACTCTTCTATCGATCCTGTGCCTCCTTGATCCTTTGTCTTATGGTTTGCATTTAATATTCCAATTCTTGGGTCGCTTCCATCCCCACCAAGACCCTATCCTCAAGCCGATCCCAACTCAAAGGCATCTGACACGGTCGCCCGTAAAGAAACTCAAAAGGCGCCATCTTAATGGTGCTTTGGTAACTGTTGTTATAAGCGAATTCCACCAATGGAAAGAATTCTTCCCAACACTTTTGTCGGTCCATCACGTACATGTGCAAAAATTCCTCCAAGGCCTATTTCGTTCGTTCATTCTACCTGTCAATCTCCAGGTGATACATAGTACTAGAGTTAATTTAGGTTCCCAAGGCTGCTTGGAAACTCGTCCAAAAACGTCTGGTAAACACCGATCCCCGATCAGATATAATCCTCTGATGCAAGAGCATCGCCAACAACAAGTGAGCATGGGGCAAGTGCCAACGCATTTTGGCACA
Organism: Picea glauca; assembly: GCA_000966675.3. Lineage (NCBI taxonomy): Eukaryota > Viridiplantae > Streptophyta > Pinopsida > Pinales > Pinaceae > Picea > Picea glauca. The sequence continues at coordinate 37,437 of JZKD02S1706621.1, forward strand.
TGATTATTTGTTTCAAATGTTTTGAAGTTCGATACGCCAAACGTAAATGAAATAATTAAGAAAGAGCGTACTTGTAGATTGTAATCAGACCTTGAGTGTCCAGCTCTCGTCTAAAGGACTAAGAGGCATTTATGCTAGTAAATGTAAGTAGGTAGCTTTAAATTCTTAGATTAGACAGTTTTAGGAGCCGGAGGGAAAACGGATATAGACACCCTCACTTGTATCATTGTAACATTATTGGCAGCATAATCGATCAAGAGAGCATAGAGAAGAAGAAGCCGAAAGCTGTGTAGAGTAAACCCCATGTACATAAGTTCTGGATTAATACAAAGATCTTTAGTTTAGACTCATGGTGTTCAATTTCTTTCTGTGTTTGTATATGTTGATTGATATGTTCTTGTTTACTCTCTGGTATGCATTTACTTTGATGCGTGAACGTATAATTTCATATTCGATGTCTGAAATCTGAAGAGAGGGAGAGTAAAGAATGAGTTTCAATTGTTTCTCTATCTGAGCAAGAGTTTTCCTGCAAGGAGTGCAGTGAAACTGTCCGCAAGGTGTGCGTTGACAGAATTCAGAGTTCGTCTCTGAAAGATCAGGAGAGATAACATTGTTCTCACTCTCGCAGAAGTGCAAGTTAAGTACAGGAGATGTGCAAGGAGTGCGCAGGCTGAGTGAAGTCTCATTGTTTGCAACCTGAGCGAAACTGTTGAAAGACTATTGTCGTGGGGAGTGCACAGAGTTGAAGAGGTTCAAATACTTGGAGTGTATTTGAATAATTTCCACAAGGAGTGTGCGCAGGAATTTTCCCCAAATGACTTGAGGATTTTTCAATCAAGCTCAACAGGGATAGGATCTTCGAAGCTGTCGAAGAAAATCTCAAGAGGGCCAGTGCCTTGAAGTGTCAGAAAGTGGCGCGGCAAAATTGTTTGCTGGTGGATAAGTTTCATGAAAGCATACTTGTTCATTTTGCAGGAGTTGTTAAGGAGGCATTGGACAGTCGGAATTCTCCGTGGAGAATTCACGAAGTCCTGGAAGCCATCGAATCGTGCAGAGGAGCGAGGGAGTTACGGTTTAAAACCTTTGCATCAAGATTCATGAGGTTGCGAAAGGTGAAGTCGCGAAGCTGTAAAAGAATATAAGCCATATGTTAGAAGGAGGAAATGTGTCGTGAGATCACCTGTATCAGGGATTCGGACATCGAAGGTCAGAAAGAGGAGCCCTTCAACTTCGCGAGTGGCGAAGCCGTGAGAGAATCGCAACCGTCCATCGAAGGAGGACAAGTGGCATACTTGTCGACACGGAGGTCAAACCTTTGTTGACCATTTTGGGGATTCGTGAGTCAGAGAACAAAGAGCATAGCATCAGGATTCGCAAAGTCACAAAGTCTAAGAAACTCCAAAATGGTGGGAAGTTCCGTTGTGGGACCCGCGTTGACAATGTGTCGAAATTTAGGCATTTCGGCATATTGGTGGATAGGAGGTCGAGACTATTGTCCCGAAAGTCTTGAAGTCACAAGTTGTGATAATGGGTAGCGAGGATTTCGGGATCTCGGAACTTCGGGTGTCGGGATACAAAGGAGGCAGCGCTTCGAGAAGCGAATTCGCAAAGTGCCAAAGTTGAGCATAAGAGACACATGGCAGAACCACAAGGTGGGCCCGGGAAAATAGATAGGCGGGCACACGTCGCCTAGAGGAAGGAGTCAATACTCTATTGACTTCTCACGTCTCAGGAATTTGTGAGATAAGAGTACATGAGCTCGACCCTTCGACTCGCGAAGTCACGAGTAGCGAGAATGAGAGGAGAAAAGTCAACATCGCCTCTCGGGGGTTCATGAAAGAAAGGTGCCAAGGTTGGACGCCACAACATGCGAAGTGGTGAGAAGAAAAGGGAGCTTGAGTGAATATTAGCCGTTGGTCACATGTAGATGGGGCTGACGGAAGAAGAGTTATACCCATTTCATAATCTCGGGTATCGCGAGATTGGAGAGGAAGAGTTGGGAGTTACGACTCATGAACTCGCGAGATTGTGAGCTGCCAAAAGGACCTGTGGATCGATAATTTGTGATTCCAGCAGGGGATCTAAGGAGTCACTTCGGATCAAGGGGATAGAGAATGATCCTGTGAGTGTATCTTGGTCTGAGGGCTGATAGGTCTACGTCAGAGTTGTATCATAGCTTGACTCTATTTGTATACTTCAGACAGGGAAAGTGAGAAAGAAAATCTCAGCCATGCCACCGAGAAGAAGAGACAGACAAACACCCGATCCACCAAAGGATAGGGAAACGCCAGAAGGAAGGGGTAGGCAGGTGCCAAATCCAGCCATGGAAAGAGATATACATGACCTACGCACCAGAGTCATGGACATGGAAATAAAATAGAGGCGCACAGCTAGTGTTGGGGATCTCACTGACTCTGAAAGTGAAAATGAAGTTGGACATGAAGGAGAAGAATTCACAGCAGAAGATGTAGTAAATGAACGCCTGATTAGTGTTGTTGCAAGAATGGGTGCTAGAGTAAAAATGGACATTCCAGTATATGAAGGAAATATGGATGTTGAAGAGCTTCTAGACTAGATTAGAGCTCTAGACACATATTTTGACTATGAAGATGTTGAGGAGGACAAAAAGGTCAAACATGTTGTCACAAGATTGAAAGGACATGCAACATTGTGGTGGGATGAGCTACAAGCTAACAGACGCTGCAAAGGCAAGAAAAAAATCAACAGTTGGGATAGGATGATCGTGAAGATGAAGGCAAAATTTATTCCCAAGGATTACCAAATTACTCTGTTTTGGAGAATGTAAAATTTGAGACAGAAGTTGATGACAGTGAAGGAGTACACTGAAGAATTCTACAGGATGAATATCAGGGCAGGTCATCATGAAAGCGATGATGAAAAGGTTAAGATGAGCATCTTAACCATGAATGATATGAGATATGACATTCAGGATAATATGAGCATGATGACCATCCAAACAGTGGAAGATGTTTATCAGAAGGCTCTGAAGGATGAAGAGAAGCTTAGATGCAAACAAGGTCAAAGAGGTCGAGGCAGAAGTCAGCCCAGAGGCAAATCAGTTGCCCAGGATAGAAATCAGAAACCCAAGGAAGAGTGGAAGAAACCTCAGACTCAGAATGAGAGAGGTGGAAGTTCACAGAGAGAGTATCATACCGAACAGAGAGGTTGGTATGTTGATGGAAACATTTTTCCTCATACCAGAGGTAGAAAAAGAGGAAGAGGTGGAGTGGTGAAATGCTTCACATGTGGAAAGAATGGACACAAATCTTATGAATGTCCAGATAAAAAGAAAGAAGGTGGAGAAACTCACATTGCCAAAGCACAGAGGCGGAATGTTGAGGCAGAGGATGTTGAAGGCGGAAGATCGCTGATGATGCGAAAAGTTCTCTTAACACCAGAGAAGGAGGTGGAGAGTTCGGTCCAAAGGAATAGTCTTTTTTGGACTACTTGCAAAACCAAAGGCAGGGTATGCAAATTCATTGTGGACAGTGGTAGCATAGATAATCTCATTTCTACAGAGATGGTAGAAAAGATAGAGCTGGAGAATATTGAATATCCAAGCCCATACAAAGTTTCGTGGCTATAAAAAGGACATCAGGTAAATGTCACTAAACAATGTTTAGTTGAATTTAAAATAGGTGGGTATAAAGATGAAATACTCTGTGATGTCATTTCCATGGATGTTTTTCATCTATTGTTGGGTAGACTGTGGCAATATGACATAAATGTGATTCATGATGGGAGAAATAACACATACACCCTAGAGAAGAATGGGAGAAACCACATGTTTCTTCTAATCAAAGACAAAGAGGTGAAACCTGAAGTAAGCAACACTGTACTTCTCATGAGTGGGAAGGAACTTCTTACAGAGGTTAAGAAGAAGGAGGAACCCCAATTCATTATGGTCAGGAAGCCTAAAATTGTTTTAACTAGTACAAGTGTAGATGATTTACCGGAAGAGGTTCAGAAACTGTTGGAAGAATTTGTTGACATAGTAGTGGATGAACTACCTCGTTC